>JBBPLG010000151.1:0-40358 GCA_038089695.1 Xanthoconium separans | reverse complement strand
GGGGGTGGCACGGCTAAACTGTAAGTCCTTCACCCCTGGTCATGACCAGACTCGGGTAACATTGCATTGCAGTCTTTATCCAGGAGATGAGTTGGCAGGTGAGGCCGCCCATGGATGCGCGACACGTGCGTACTGAACAGCATCGTATCAGATCCACTACAACAGCGAAGACGCGGACCTTTACACGTACTTGGAGGACCCGAGCGTATTCGCTGTCCAGAATGGGTACATCCACGCGCCAAGTGGTGAGTGGTGATGTCTGACATACACAAGGGTGGTGTCCCTGACGATCCGCACTGTAATCATGCTTTGTTTGGACTTCTCTGCCACACCTGTGGTACTCCGTTCAATTACCAATGCATTGTCTTGGACGATGGCAGCACCTGGTCTTGGCATCGCCATCAACGAGAAGCTCGTCAGGGAGCGTTCAGCCGCCAATACCAAAAACGCATGGAGAAATCCACAATGGAGGGGCGAAGATGCAAGTGTGAGAGAATGGTAGTCAGGTTGTTAGCATGTATGACCGTCTGGTTGGCATCGCGGAGGAGTGGTAGTAAGTATATTTGAAATGTCTCCGAGCAGAAAATTTTTCGTGTTCAGATGAGACGTAGTATGCAATGTACGTACGTCGGCTGGTCGACACGACATCAGCCTTACCGTGCGCAATCGATAAGATTATAAACTCACCACCATCGCTGGATTCCCTACGGTACATGACCACCCACGTCCGTCGACACTCGTTCACTCCCCGTACATTCGTTTCGCATAGCGCAGGCGGAACTCCGTGTGCCGACCAATCTCAAATCGAGGCAGCAGCCATCACCGCCATCATGGGCACATCACGACCTATTCCTTCACTCCCTGCTGAACTCCACCTCGACATCATCGACATCGTTGCACGACGCGTGCCTCGGTCACCATGCCGGGAGGAACCCTACGATCCCACGGACCTCGACACTCTCTGCGCTTGTGCGCTCGTATGCAAGCTCTGGTTGAACACAGCCAGGATTGGGATATGGGAGGGCGTGCGGCTGAGTAGCCGGAAGAAGAGCATGGCATTTGTCCGGTTGCTACGGGCATATGTGCATGAGACGGGGGACAGCCTTCCAACGCTGACGATACCCAGTCTCGGGCGCTACGTGACGCATCTGTCCATGCGGGAGACACGGGGAAACGCATGGGATCCGAAATGGCTGAACGATGCTCTCCCGTATCTCGCGGTGCATCTTCCCCAGGTGCAAAGCCTCGAGATGGAGCGCGTTACTTGGGAATACCTCTCTTCGCGTTCGCGTACGGCTTGTCTCCAAGCATTCAAACAGGCGAAGAGTTTGTCGCTGCACGGTTTCGTGTTTCATACGAGCAGAGACATGTACAACTTCCTGGGCGAGTTCAAAGATGCAGAGGTGCTCACGCTCGATGGGGTGCACTGGAGCAAGAAAAACACGCCGACGCGGCTCTTCGATTTTGCAGTGGATGGGGAGAGGAGTGTTTATCTGCCACCTGTAAAACTGAGAGAAGTAGGATTGAGGGACGTGGCTCTGGAGCCAGTGTTGGAATGGATCATGGGGGGTTGCGAGTACCAGCGGAAAGCAAGCAAGGCTGGACCGAGGATTGAAAGCATTAGAATGGGAGGGGTGGGTGATAGTCTGAAGAAGGCGTATATTGGACTTGAAACTGATCTCGTGGGTAACGAGTAGCGATGGTACATTGACTAACCGTGAACGGCGTGCAGATGCGCTGGTGAAGGAGATAGAACTGGGGGGAAAACACGAACCTAGAAGAGTTCCATGTCTTTGGACTCGTCGTCGTTCCATCTCCCCGCCGATGGATACCGTTTGAGCAAGAAACGGGGTGTGCTGTACCCGGCGGACGCGCGGGCGAAGAGTGCGGTCGACTGTGACGTGTTGGCGCAGGAATTTGAGAGGCGGGGGTCTCGTCGTCGTCGCGAACAAGGGCGACTAAGCTAAGGACGGATACTCTCACGCATCTCTTGTCCTCGTACTACCATGGCAGACGCAGGTAAACAACTCGGTTCTTCACCAAAAAAAAACAGCATAATAATACCCGCACAAAGGATTCTTCAAAGGCACTTCTGCAGACCAGGACAGGCGCTTTTCCGACAAGGAACTCAAGCTGCTCAAGACAATCAAGTTTCCACCCGAATTCGACAAAAAAGTGGGTCGTCTGCATCCGTGCACAATCACAACCTCCCCATGAATTTTTCTCTCTCAGGTGGACTTGAAAAAAGTAAACCTCCAGGTCATCAAACCATGGATCGCCAAAAAGGTCACAGAGCTCGTGGGCTTTGAAGACGAGGTCGTCGTTGAGTACGCCATGGGTCTCCTCGAGGACCCGAATCACACCGTAAGCATCAGACGTCCTTCCGTATACCTTTTCTGAATCCAACCTATGGACATGCCACAGACACCCGACCCCAAAAAGGTGCAGATCAACCTCACCGGCTTTCTTACGTCTTCTACCCCAGCCTTTATGACTGCGCTCTGGAGTCTCTTGCTCGAAGCACAGGATTCACCTGCTGGTGTCCCAAAGACATTCGTGGAAGAAAAGAAGGAAGAAATGCGCAAGGCAAGGGAGACAGACCAACGAGCGTTTGGTGAGAGAGATCGCAGGGCTGCTAGGCTGGACGAAATCCGAGAAAATGAAAGAAACGAACGTGGCGACCGTGCCGGCAGGGGTCGAGGTAGAGGCAGGGGTCGTGGTCGTGGCGGCTTCGAGGGTGGTGGCAGAGGTAGAGACAACGGCTGGGGTGGGCGCGGTGGCGGGGTATGTATCCCTTGATGATCAGCACTCCATCTACTGATCACATTTTCTCTCCAGCGTCAGGGTCGCCGCTTTTCCTCGCGCTCTCCACCGCCGCAACGCCGTCGTTCGCCGTCGGCATCACCATTTGATGCGCGCAGTTCCCGCTCACCACCACCTTCCCATCGTGTTTCCCGTACACCACAAAGATATAGTCCTCCACCAGCCCGCCGTTCCCGTTCCCGCTCTCCCCTTCAGCGTGCACGCCGCCGTTTCAGTCGCTCGCCATCTCCTCGCAGGCGTCATCGCTCTCCCTCAGTATCCTCTTCCAGGGGTGGCTCTCGACCCCCTCCCCCCACTAGAAGACGGAGACGTTCTCTTTCTCGCTCGCGCTCACCTCCAAGAAGATATAGCGGCGCCCAAGACAGGCGCCGCGATAGTCGGAGCCCTCCACCACGCAGACGTCGTTCCCGATCGCCAACTCCGCCTTCCAGCCGTTCACCTACACCCCCGCGGTATGGTCGCCGCCGCAGCCCAAGTCCTAGAGGGGGACGCAAAGGTGGGCGTGAGAGCTCATCCCGCTCTAGCACTCCGCCGCGTCGCCGAGATTCAAGAGAACGCGATCGAACCGTAGAGGATATCCGTCGTGCTAGGCGAAGCCCCTCCCCGGCCGGGATGGGCGTTGACAGGGAAGAAACACGCTCCAGGACGCTCGATTCGGATCTCCCTCAAAATTCGCGAGGTGAATTGAAGATCAAAGGTCAAGCGAACGCTGGCAAGTCGAGATGGGACGACCAACAACGACAGGTTCGTGGTCTCACCCTATTCAACGTTCAATTACTGAGTTATGTCTTTATGGAGTAGGGCAGGGGTAGCAAGAACGATGATCTGGCTGTGAAACAAGAATTAGAAAAACGTGAAAACGAGTTAAAGGAGCGAGCCTTGAGGAACAAGGTGATCAGAACGAGAAAGGGCAGTGGAGGCGGAGGTGTTATGTCGGGTTGAGTTACCCACATGTGTTGTCCCCGGTATCCTTTCACGTTTTCCACCCTGTTACATCCCCACTGATCGCTACGTATCGCCTCTTTTCCCGAGGTTACCAGGACCAGTTGAAAGAAAGAACTTTTCTATCCTGGCTGGCAAGTACTCTTGATGTCTTTTTTCTGCTTCTCATCCCCATTTCCATTTACTCAAGTGCATATACGATTTATAGCTGTTCTAGTGCTTTTACCCCACCCTACAACTGCTTGTTGATTACTACCTCCGAATAAACTATGTTTTGTGGTGAACATCGACGAGGTCTGGTGGATCCTATGTCTGACCACAGACCATCAAGAATCGCTTTGTGATCGCTTTTCTCAGTTTCAAGCTCCCTTGCGAGAAGAACCTTGTCGTCCGCTTTCCAGGGAAAGTGTATACAGACAACGCCTACATGTTTTTCAACGTCGCCACCAAGCAAGCCGTCAATTCGGGCACTGCTGGACATGACATCCGGGTGCACTACCTCTTGAGGCAGTCCCCTGCGAGGGGTGACCGGTGACTGGTGACCAATAATCCTCTGCATGTAACACCTGGGAATGACTACAGTTCTCTCAAATGGACTCCGGCCAGCTCACGTTTGTGACGTTGATCCCAGATCGAGTTCAAGTTAACGCCGCTCGTCAACACCCTCAAATCGAGTCTCATCTCATACGGACGCAACATGCCCGTGTCACTTTGCTTGCGACCCCAAGACAAATGGCCCAGAATCCAAATGAGGAAATGAGACATCCAGAACACCATGGCTCCACTGGCATTTCAAACATCTGTTGGCCTGCGTCTTACCGGGAGGCTGGAGTGAAAGCTTACAACAAGCATCGAATCGTCAGTGATCTTACCCTTGCTTTCACTCTTGCACCCTGAATGCGACCGATGAAAGGGGCCTATCGACTGCTGGTGATTCTCCCAGAGAGAATGCCCATATCAAGTAAAAACAAAGGACGTCGATGAGTCAATTGGTGCAACATGTGCCGCGCAAGTCAATTCAGTTTTAATCGACGCGGCCAACGAACAAGGGAACGGAACACTCACGATCCTTCCTTTTTGCAGATAGTACTTACCCTGGTAGTATACATCGCTCGTTTACCAAGGCTCCGTCTGACGTGGTCGTTATGACGTCTTTTGAATGGATGCTGACTTGCATGTCGGTAATCCAAGATGAAATAGCCGCAATGAGCGAACTTGACCCTTTCCCCCTCGTTTCCATGTGAATATGAGCTTTCCAGACGTAAACCATGTCAGCATGTCATATATGCATTGTATTGACCAGTCTTTGCTGTCTTGAGCGAGGAAGTGGAACAAGGTCACCGTCCAGACCATCCAAGCGTCTTTCAATGTCGTATTCAGTTCGTGAGTGCTGGGTCGACGTGGTAGGCATATCGATAGTCAATAAGGCGGTCCGCCGTTCAAATGGAAGTAACTCCCCAGTTCTTCCGAATCGCAATCTTCACTTGTCTCCTCTTCGTCCCCGTGTCCCCTAGGCGCTCCGATGTCAACCTGCCGACCAGCTTTTCCCCGCCAACGCCTCACTTGACGATTCAGGAGCGCTTGGATGTCATCCACACTCTGGCACTCGTTCAGGGCAAGCCGAAACTTTGAATACCACGGGCGACGCACGCTATCAATGTTTGTGTTTTTTTCCACTCTAGGCAACTATGCCGATAGACGTACCATTGAAACTCGATCATGTACCTGACGTGGGCTTGTATCGTCTTGAGCGTCGCCACGCCCTCGAGACGCCTGCACATCTCGAGATAATTCAAAGCCATGAAGACGGGATCCCGGACGACCTCTCCCGAAAATAGGCTACCAACAACCCCCACGTCAATCTCTTCTCGAAGCAAAGATCAGAAGAAAAAAAAAAAAAAAAAAGTCACGCACCACGGATTCCCTAACAGCGTTTCCCCAACCATGACGCCGTCCGAACACGTATACGCCGCGTTCTGCTGCACGTCCGAAAACGTTCGCACGTTGCCGTTGCAGACAACGGGAATAGTGAGTGCTTGTTTGAGCTCGCGTATAGCATCGAGATCGGCTGCGCCTTGACGTCGTCGCCTAGCGGATACGTGACGTGCATGCAGGGTGACCCAGGATGCACCTGCATGTTCGAGCAGACGACCAAATTCGGTCGTTTGGGCTGAAGGGCAGAGACGGAACTTTGCAGACGACGGGACGGTGAGAGAGTGAGCCATCGCGGAGACTGTCGGAGGGGTCGTTAGAAACGCGATCGAGAGGGTTCGGAGTCATCAGACACCTATCGAGTCCACAAGTGGCCAGTCCTTCTTTGAGAGTAGATAGCCTCCAAAATGAGCCTCGCGCGCATGCTCCTGAGGGCAGCCAAGATTCAAGTCTGGACGGAGTCGATTGAACGAGAGACAGCTTGATTGTGCTGCAGCCTCGCACCTATCCCGTCACAATACGGTTGAACTTGGCGCGCCGCGCTCACGACCACCTGCGGGTCATTTCCAGAGAGTTGTACCACCACCGGACGTGTACAGGCGTCCCAAACGGAGTGGGTAGATTGCAGATCTCGAAGATGGAAGTGGAGGTATTCAAAGTCGTTGAGAAGTCTCTGAGAATCGAGCATCTGTGTGTATGCCAACGTCGCGCCATAACGCCGAGCGAGCAAGCGAAAGGGAGCGTCGCTCTGGTTGACCATCGGGGCTGAAATATAAGTCAGGTCCATGAAGTTACTGGATGATCCACGAAAATAGATTAGATGTCTTAAACACTGAATGGGTACAGATGAATAGAAAATAGGAAAACAATGCATGGAAAACAACTTCGATATGGTATACATCACACCTGCAAAAGTATTCTAGCAATGCATGTCAAGGATATCAGAGAAATGGGCAAAGAGAGACTATGTACAACCGATTCGGTGAAACCAATGAGTCCGCGTGTATGCAGTAAGCCAAAATAGGGCTACAAAGAAAGATATGGAAAACGGCCTGCACACCATCGAGTGCGAACCCGAAACAAAACACATTACCCAAAGCATCTTATGCCTCCTTGCACCCCTTGTTCGCTGCTGTGGTCACTTCAGGATCCGATTCCCGATGAAATAAGCCATTTCGTTTCGGTACACCACCCTCATATTGAGCAGAAGTCGAGCGTTTCATAACGTGTGTACCTCCTTTACGATGAGCAGAGTCCTGTGAACTTTTTGGAGAAGGGTCGGGTGAACATGATGGGGACAAGCTAGGAGATGAGTGTAGGGGGTTCTCTTGACGTTCATCATACTCGTTCTCCACGTGTGATACGCCGGACTCCGACGTGAACTCCTGTCCTTCTCTGCGAATGCTACACGTAACATTCGACATCGGTGGGAAGTAGCCCGTGTCCCCACTGAGCTGGCTAACAGGTGGGAAGTATCCCTCGGCGGCGGTAAGTGACGACTCGTTGACTCCATCTGGGGCGTGAATCGGCGCTCCTACTGCCGGATTCAAACATGGTGCATGTGACCAAAATGCACCTGGGGTCATCGTCATACCAGGGGTTAGCACAACACCTGGTGTCATCGGCACAGGAACGCTCGTCATGGACATGGAAGGTGTCGGTGCAACGATCCCCGGTGATATCGGTACCATCATTCCAGGTGAAAGCGGGATTCCAGGCGAGAACATGTGCGGGTGGATCTGCGTATATTGCATTCGCTGTTGTGGAGCACCGGAAGTCTGCGGGTAAAATGGAGATGGGGATGCTGACTCCAGCTTCGACGTTTTCCTGCCTTCATCCTGGAAGGGTTTTTGACACCCTTCGCTCCCTTTATCTTCCCGTGCGTGTCCGTTCTGTCCCTGCGGTGGCAAGAATGTAAAAGGTGGCATGCTAGGCGTAATTGGGGGTAACCCGTGAGGAGTAATAACACTGTAATGGACAGGTGTCGTGTGATGAGGGTATGTGCCATACTGCGGGTGGCCGGGATGATGGAGCGGGCTATGCATGTGAGCAGGGTGGGCTAGAGGACTGCCCATAGGGTGATGAAGCGGACTACCCATCGGAACGGGACTAAGAGGATACCCCGGGTGGTAGAGCGGACTTTGGGGATGCGCGTGCGGTGAGAAAACCATACCAGCCGGAAGTGTGAAAGTAGTAGGTGGAGGAAGCGAAATTGGTCCCGGGTGACGATGAGAAGATGACTGCGGAGAATTTCTGCCATGAGCCTGAGGCCCTGGTGGTGAAGAGGCCTGAGGTTGCTGCTCTCCAGACGGTGTCGACGACCTCCTCTTTTCTTCTGCCTGTTTGCTCTGCAGTCTATTGGCACGCCGCATCCCGAGCGAACCAAGCGCTGTCGTAACGTAATCGACAGTCCCATTATTCTTGCTCACAGGAGAGTCTTTGCGTAGAGGAGACTTTCCCGGACCGCAAGCCGTGTCAGGTGCAGGCGAAGAATCAGTATTGAGTATTGACTGGGCTAACAAAGACGTCTCGGGGGACGTCCCTTGCGACGTGTTCCGTGGAGGTATTTGACTCGGAGACGCTCGAGCACCTCTGCTCTCCGGAGTTCCGATCCGCGCGGGGTCAGTCCAATGACCACTGACGCTACCGCTATTTAACGAGGATGGTGAAGCAATCTTAGAAACTGATCCCTTTGACCCCATGTGTGACCCCGACTTTGCGGCTGGTAAATTAAGAGACATGGCACTAGGACCCAATGGAGGAGGCTTTGAGGTTGCCACCGCTGACAAGGAAACCGAGTGGGGTATGGGCCCATCTTCCTCCAAGAACGGCGCACTCGGATGAGCGCTGGTCCTCTGTGATGATGCGCCAACACTAAGATGTTGAGAGGTCGTTGAACCCATCAAAAGATGTTGTGAGGCACCCGCGCTAAATGGCCCTTCCGTACCAACGCCAAACACAAGTCTCTCGGAAGTGGGGACGCCAAAAGAAGATTTTTCCGTATTAGCGGCCCCAAACGGTGGCCTCCCAGAACTAGAAAGGCTTGTCCGTTGTGATCCCAAACCTACGGCTAGTCCGTCATTGAGGACATCCCCCCTCGAAGATGCTGCACTCAAATTCGGCCGGCGGGACCCAGTTGAAGAGAAACTTGAGGCTTGGGATGATCCAGCACTCAAGTTAGGTCGAGGAGAACCAAAGTTTGAGCCAAGTGATGTGATTGAGTCGGGCGGCGTAAGTTTGATGTCATTCAGGTCCGTGACCAACGTCAAGTCCATGACGTTCCCCAAAGGATCCGTCGAGCCAGAGCTGTGCACTGAAGAGCCGCTGGACGATGCCTTGGCAGATATCAGATGGGGCGAACCTGTTAGCGAGTGAGGCTGGGACAAGGAACGGGCGGAAGGTGAAAGAATGGGTTGGACGATGGTTGCAGCCAGAGACTGTCCCTGCGACTGTAGCAAGAGATGCGATTGCAGATGCGACGGAGACTGAGACAGGGCTGTGGATGGAGGCGATTTAAATGATGAGGTGCGCGGTCGTGCGAGGAGAGCATCAAGTTGAGCAGACGTCAGACCGTCCGCTTCCAATCGAGAACGCTGTAGATCGAGATGCAACTGCGACTGAGCAAGTGCATCGAGGTGAGAGAGAGATCTTCCATCGTGAGCGCTGAGCACGTCAAGTCGCGATAACGGCGACGTCAGTTGGGAAAGCGAATCATATGGAGGGACAAGGGAGGAAACGCCAATAAGCGGAAGATTCTGGGAGGTTTGAGCAAACTTGTCGTAGTGGACTTTCAACGGCCGGCCATTGAATTCGTACCTGAGGAATGGGAGTGAATACCATCCGATAGGGTTTATTGCGACGTATGGCAAGGCAGGTACACTTTGAACTCACCCGTCGAACATTCGCCTTGCATGTTCCGCACCATCTTCGGTTACAAACGTAACCGTTCCAAATCCGCGAGATCGACCATCAGGGCCAAGAGCGACATCTGCACGAGTGACAGCACCGGCGGTACGGAAGAGATCTTTTAAATCCTGCCATTGAATGTGAAAAGGCAGCTTGAGGATCGGGTGAGCAATACGGCCGGGAAGATAAAGAGGGGTTAAAAAGCGGACTGCACGGTATTTATTCAGGTGATGCAGAAGGACGTACATTGCCGACAAAGAGGGTGCGCATTCCTGTTCCTCCGCTGAGCAATTCACCATTCGCTGGGAGACCGATTGCAAATTCGTCGAGGCTGTTCAAAGCGCTCATGACATCAATCCCCCGTTGTGCGAATGAAACAGAAGGGTTTGAAAAGTTCATATTCAAGTCTGCATCGAGGGTCGCACCCAGACGGTCTGGACGGACTTCGAGTACTCGTGTTTGCCAGCAATAACCGTTGAACATGTCTATCGCGCGACCGGCGTCCTCTGCGGTAGAGAGTAGGACGGTGCCGTAGCCACGTGAGCGATTATCTGGACCCAGGGATACATCTGCACGGAGGACTGTTCCAGCCCGACGAAAAAGGTCTTTGAGGTCCTGCCAGCGGACGCGATATGGGAGCTAGAGGGGATGGATGAGAAGGGGTAAGTGGAGGTGGAGAGGGAGAAGGAGACGTACGTTTCCTACGAAAAGCTGAGAACGGGTGTCGCGGAGGGGTCTGTCGACGGAAGGATGAGAAGAGGTTGCCATCTTGATGACGGCTTCGATGTCATCGTTTGTGGGGGTTGATCGTGTAGGAGGCGGAGAGAGTTCGGGTGACGAAGACGAGCTGGGGGGCGACGACTGCGGAGTGGGATGGAACGGGTGAGAGTCGAGGTGGTATGGGGGAATGTGGAGGACACTTACCGAGTGGGGAGAGGACATACGTTGGGGGGAAGGAGGAGGAGGGAGAGAAGAAGAAAGACGAAGGTCTTACACGGATGCTCCACAACGACAAAAACAGGGTACACACCCCGCGCCACCTCTACGTCAGACGTCATTTCCCCCCCATATGGGTACCAAACCATTTGACACATTCGTCGTCACCGTCCACAGCGAGGGCAGAGGGTCATCAGATCCTTCCATTATATGAGCAGCGTCGTGTCTGATCGCAACCGAACCACCTCCTAGCTCGAAACTGTCAGCGCAACCTTGACGCTATCCCATGATGATGGTTTATGTCACTGCCGTGCCACACCGCGGCATATCTAAGTATATCAGCCGTGATGCACGACCAGTTGACCCGTCCAATGAAATTCATTTGGGATCAGTCCCACTTGTGCCGAACAACAATTGGGTATGGGGTACTAGCCTCCTCACCCGTTAGGACCACAGTTTCACCTGAATTCCGCACAAACGCAGTAAATATATCTATAGATTACGATGTACTTTCAAATCTTTCCAATGAGCAAATTCTTGATCATTTCGCGACCCGTAATGCGCGCCGTATGGTATAGCGTAGGGATATCCAGGGTCGACGACAATGTATCGGCAAACCCGAATGGCAACATCAATGGAATCCAGCCTAAAATTCCACTCGAAATCAACCACATCCCGCAGACATTGTTAAAAAGGACTGACCTCGAGCATACTCCATGGCAAAACAGCCCTCGTGCATCTTGTACTGCTTTGCGGTTCCCCGTGGCAACAGGTGGACATCTCCGGGCCTGTACCTCTCCATCTCGAGGGAACCTGGTTTGAACGCCCACTGCTCACCGACGAGGATGTGGAAGTAGTCGTCGGCGGTATGCAATCCAGTGTGTCCCTCGGTACCGAGAGGCGTGCCAAATATGATCAGGTATTCGGTAATGGACGCATGAATGATGTACATGGCACCCATGGCACCTCCAGCATTGTTGAACACCCACTCGGATGAGTTGGTGTTGAGCGAGATTTCATTCGACGGTTGCGGAAAGGTGGACGTGAGGTTTGTCAGAATGTGTTGAATCATGCCTTGGGTGTCGTCAGGCGACGCAGCAATGGCGCTTCGTGCAAGTTCGTGTAAGAAAGGTGGGTCCAGAACATACCACCGGTCCTGCAGCCGAAACATTTCTAGTCTCGGTCGAGCGCAACATATGACCCTACTCACCTTGATCGAGTCCAACCAACTACACGTGACACAAACAAGGCCGAAGACGACAGCCCGCAATGTCCACTTTTTGAAAACGTTTCCACAGCATCCGGAAGAATTCGACGGTTGGGTCGTAGATTGCGACTTGACCATGCTCGAAGGTGTCTAACGAAGAGGTTGGAAAGACCTTTTTTTCTCTTTTCTTTTTTTCTTTCGCACTCCGAAAGTGGTACGATTTTATCCCGTTCGGTTGACCAAACAACAAGCGATGCGTCATAAAACGACAGGAGACAAAAGGGATGAATAAACTATAGAATACAGTAGACCCTACAGAGAAAAAGACAATAACATAACATCTCAGACGCAGCCTAAACTTCCTGGCTCTCCTTCTTGCCCTTTGATGTTTTACTGGGTAGAAGCTCGGGGTTGATATGTGGCACAACACCACCCTGCGAGATGACAACATCGCCGAGCAGCTTGTTCAATCTAAAGGTCATTTAATCAGTTTCGTCCAGAGACGCAGGACGTGCCCGACTTACTCTTCGTCGTTCCGGATGGCCAATTGCAAGTGTCGAGGCACGATACGTTGTTTCTTGTTATCGCGTGCAGCATTGCCAGCCAGCTCGAGGATCTCGGCGGCAAGGTATTCGAGGACAGCGGCCATGTATACTAGAGTTAACCGCCTGAGTAATCGATCTCCAGACACCGCATTACAGAAACTCACCTGGTGCACCACTACCTACGCGTTGAGCGTAGTTTCCCTTCTTCAACAGACGGTGTACACGACCAACGGGGAACTGAAGACCAGCCTTGGCAGAACGGGACTGGGATTTGGTGCCAGTTTCGCCAGAAGCCTTGCCACCGGATTTTGCTTTGCCACCTTTGCCAGACATTGTGTTTTGTTCTTCAACGACGACGACGAGTTTGGGCCATCAGTATCATGTTACCACTTCCCTTTATACCTCGAGTGGCGGTGTAGACAAATTAAGGTTTACATATCAACAAAACACGCGACGCGTGAAGTGAGCCAAACACAACCACACGCGTCTCAAGGGGTACATAACCCGACTCGATGGTCCTCAGCCTACTCCGTATATCGCCAGTCCATCACCCACATCCTCGCCATGGTCGCCGCTCCTGCTTCTACCGCTTCCAAAGCCCCAGCCAAAGCACCCGCATCAAAGGTCGCCAAGAAAGCCGCCAAAACATCCGCTGCCCCTCCTGCAGACGGCGAGAAGAAAAAGAGGCGCAAGGCTCGCAAAGAGACTTACTCTTCATACATCTACAAGGGTGCGTTCTTTATTTTCTGGTCTCGATCGATTCTTAATGTGGTCACAGTGTTGAAGCAGGTTCACCCTGACACTGGTATCTCGAACAAGGCAATGGCAATCCTTAACTCTTTTGTCAACGACATTTTCGAACGCATAGCTACCGAGGCATCCAGTGAGTCTTGCGTCCGCTACATGGCACGGCACTTACCCATACCAATAGAACTCGCTTCGTACTCCAAAAAGTCGACCATTGCATCACGGGAGATCCAAACGGCAGTGCGCTTAATTCTTCCCGGTGAACTCGCGAAACATGCTATTTCGGAAGGCACAAAGAGTGTCACCAAGGCAAGTCTCTCACCTTCTGGGCATTTTCCCTTCTGACAATACCCCAGTTTTCAACATCGGCTGCGAAATAGATCAGTGCGCTTCTATGTATTTGTGGGCCCCAAGGGTTGTATATTAGATGTATGGCGTACTTGATTTCTTAATTGATCTCCTTCGACTATCTCTTCACGATGGGGCTAATGGAAGGACCACTGACTCATCTTGGTTGCCTTGACGTGAGGCGGAGCTGTGCGTCATTACTTAAACAGATCGAATTTGGCATCAACGATATGTTGGTGTGGGAAGACATCTTGAGGGTGGCGCCAAATCTCAAGCATGCCTCCCAGATGAAACTCGTTATTGGCAGGGATTCCCGCCATACGTTCGTGAGAAAAGGAGGTCACCCATTTTCCCCTGGTGATTATCGTTTACACACCAGTTTACCACCCTGTTGACTTTCTCTCAGCTGGAGGTACTTAATAGCGGTATTATTCTTGCCAATGACGGCTAAATGACGCAGGTTCGTTGATATGCTGCGACGTCACGTATATGCCAGTACTACATGATATGTCCACGGCTCCATTTTTCTCCCGAGATGAACGGGACATGCGGTCCGGCTTCGTTGGGACGTCGAGACAGCCAGACTGGCAAACTGGTGACCAGACTACCGCCCAGGTCAGTAACGACAACCTTTTGCATGCAACGTGGCACTTGAACTTGAACAGGCAGCTGGTTCACCTCACTCGAACTGCACATTGCACGCCGCTCACAAGTGAGGGCTGTTCCGTTTGTCCAAATTTGTGACAAGTGTCGCGGCGAACTCACCCCTGTTCAACGGTGCGTCCGTGCCAGGTGTCGTGAATGTTGTCACAAGGACCCAGCGTCGCCGATGGCCATTGAGGTAAGTAGGACTAGACTCAAGTTACAACTAGGCTTCAGCCCATCGGCTGACAAGCCTGAACATGATGAAGAACACGATCAACGCCTCGTCGACGATACATTCTTCCCAATAGCTCACCACTGATCAGTAGCATAACTGACGCAACGCGCCGGTCATGATGATGATCCACGCCAGGCCAATAGCCAACGGATGCGAAAACTCGTGGCCGATTGGAGACGGAACCGTTAGCCAATCATTGGCCTCGTTGTCTGGGAGAACTTGCGGGCTGGTTACGGTTGACAGAAATTCCCGTGTCTCCATCTCGAGGCCTTCAATGATCCGTCGCGGCTCCCCGCGGCCTGATCGGCTGCAATGCCTCATCCCGAACTAGGCTCGTCTAAGTAACGTCCGTGTCACGAAAGAGTTTGCGAGTACCCCTTTTCCCACTCTCGCTTCACCCGACCAATCCCGATCTCGCCGTGTCCGAGTGATGATGCAATGGTAGCTTGTCAAGGCACCAGCCGCTTATGGCACGCTCGAACTGACATACCGTATCGATACACAACTCGAAACGATCTTTCCCCGAGTCGTCGTTGGCACCTGATTTAATCTCCTCCTCACCGCATACCGCGTTCCAGACTTGCAGTTTCCCCCACGGTCGGAACTCACAGCTGGACAGTCCTCATTGCCGAGTCAGGCCCGTTCATTTTCCCAGCTGGCCCTCCGCTCGCTCGAATCTCTCGGGATACTCGTTAGTCTTAATATTCGCGGGAGAAGACGAAGATGCCAGATCCATTCACACGTCGGGAGACAGTTCTGAAAACACCGGCTCATCGATACGTGTTTAGCTAAACAAGTATGCTTCCTGGGTCGACTACACGTGTCTTGCTGTCTCGCCTAGACGAAGCTAGCCTTGGCCTGGGTGCACGTCCCCTTCTGGTGATCGATGATCTCACGGGAACAAGATGTGCTCTTTTCGGATAGGCGTAGCGGCAACAGTGCGGAAAGAACAAGGATGTGTTATCAGAGATTGCAACACCGAATAAATCTAGGTGTAGTACTACAAGTGGCTGGGTTAAGCCAAAATAAAAACATGCTGTTATAGCTTAATATGTGCTGGAGAAAGATTGTAGTGTATGATCATCAAGAACCATGAAATGGATGAACGAAAAAGGACAATCGCGTCATGAATTGATCATGACCTTGAGAACCATGTTCCCATCGTCGTCCTTCCCGCGAGCTAATAGCTCAAAGGCACGTGCTGTGTCCTCCAGGTCCAAGCGATGCGTTACCAGCCTGCCGACATTTGGTAGCCTTCCGGAAGCAAGAAGGGAAATGGCATCGGCATAAGTGTTTGCATAACGGAATGATCCCTGGATGTCGACTTCCCGCAATGCAGCAGCTGATAGGGGCAACATGACATTTCGGGTACCCATCCCAACAAGCATAACCTTGCCACCAGTAACGGCAGCCTGTATAAGATCTCAAGTAAGCGATCCATCTTCCATCGTCTAAAGTCTATCATTCTTACAAATATTGACATCTGAATGCATGGCTCAGCGCCAGTGCACTCGAACACGATATCGAAGCCTTCAGGGATTTGAAAGGCGGCCAAAGCTTGAGCCACATTTTCTCTGGCGGCTCGAAGTTGCTCTTCGGGCGTTTTCAGATGATGGCTGGGCAAGCAATGTGCTTGATCCGCAAACCCGTGGTTTATGGCGAAATCTAGCCGCTGGTGGTTAATGTCGATAGCCATCACCTGGGAAGCGCCGTATGATTTTGCAAGGGCGCACGCGAGAATGCCGATAGTGCCGACGCCGAAGACAAGGATGCGCTGGCCATTACGAAGACCTGCCCGTCTGCCGGCATGTATCAACACGGAAAGGGGTTCCGCTAATGCGGCTTCCTCAAAGCTGCAGCAATCAGGTAGACTAACGGGGGGCGTTAAACGTGCTTGACGCCGGATACGTGGACCACTTACGGATGAAGGACGTTGGCGGGATGATTCATGCGATCTTGTAGCGTCCCATCAAGGTGAGGGAAAGTCTTGGCGCTACTAGCAAAGCGCATGCTCTTGCAGAGGTTGTAGCGTCCGGAGTCGCAGTAATGGCAATTTTCGCACATGACGCCTGCCTCGATTGCAACACGTTGGCCCGGAACGAGATTTTTCACACCAGGGCCAACCGAGACAACTACGCCTGCGGCCTCGTGACCAAGGACGAGTGGGGCTTGGAGGGCAAAGTCACCATTCCGTCCTTCCAAGTAGTAGTGAACTGCCAAAGAAACGTGCAATGAGCGAGGATGTTTGGACCGGAACAACTCAAAACGCACGGTCACTTCCGCAAAGACCCGTCGCCCTCACAGCAACTTGCGCGTGGTTATACCGGGGTGGCCAAATGGGCCGCTCCTCGAGACGAAGGTCCTTTGGACCACAAAGAACAGCAGCGCGTTGTGTATGGATTTGTGCAGGAGACATTACTGAGGAAGGGAAGGGGAGTGAAGTTGACAAACTAGGGCCATTGAAAAGTCTTATAAAGTTTGAAGAAGTAACGATCTCGTGAGGGGGACTCGGTACGAAATATGACTGCTCAAACGGGCCATCTTAGATTTGACCGGTCCGTAATCCGAAGGGTGTCAACGTAGGATGACATAAACCTATCAATGTGTGTCACACCCCCATCACGCAAACTCCCGTCCACATAAATCACAAATTTATTATACCTCGTTTTGGATAGTCTACCACTTTTTGCGGACTCTCCCGAGTTCCATCTTCACAATATTTTCCGCTTACTTTCGTTGCTAAACAGTCCTGTATTTCCCTTGGAATCATTACCTCTACCGGAACATCGGCCCCTTTGCCGATCAGCGAGGTCGATCAGACTGAAATCCCGTTTGCCGAAGAGCCTCAAGCTAGCTGCTCCATGAATTTAAGGAACGCCTTCTGGATGTCGGACATTCATAGCACGTCCTCATGGATCCCACACCGTCTCTCCCCTCCCTCAAACTGTTCGACTTGTCCGGTCAGAATGTTCTCATTACCGGTGCTACGAGGGGTAACGTACCTATTGTTCAGCTGACTCTTCTCGTTGACCCATTTCGTCGTCTCCGTTCATTCAATTCGATCCGATCCCTGATTGGGCCCTCAAGGCATAGGTGCTGCCTGTGCCATAGCATTGGCCCAAGCTGGTGCTTCTATTTGTCTCGTCCAGAGAGAACCTCCCTCGGGTAGTGAGCCGAATATGGCTACGGCAGATGCCATACGCGCTGCTGGAGGAAGGGTCGAGATCGTCCATTGCGACCTAGCCGACATGGACGCCGTCCGAGATCTCTTCTCAAAAGCGCTCGAGATCATGGGCGGAAATATACATATCCTCGTCAACTGTGCTGGCATTCAGCGGAGGTCACCTAGCGTCAGTTTCTCGGAGAAAGACTGGGACGATGTACGTTATCATTGCTTTCATCTTCAATTTCGCTTTCTCGCCTGTCAACAGGACGTTTTTTTTTGACTCATCGGCTTCCTAGGTTCTGAACGTCAACCTCAAATCAGCCTGGCTACTTGCACAGGCTGCTGGCCGCCACATGGTTCCTTTACGCAGAGGAAAAGTGATCAATTTTTGTTCGCTCATGAGCTTTCAGGGCGGTCTCACAATTCCTGCATACGCCTCTGCAAAAGGGGCGCTCGGTCAGCTGACCAAAGCCCTCAGCAATGAATGGAGCCAGCACAACGTCCAGGTTAACGGTATATGCCCAGGCTATATCACCACAGACATGTGAGCTATCTCTGATATTTTTACAACGGATCTTGGTGGGTGTCCCTGTGACATGCCGTTGCCGCCAGTTCTCAGGTCGGCAGAATTGGGGTCCTCTGTGTCAAACATCTGGACAGAATTCATATCTTTGAGGCACGGGGTTGATCATATCTCGTGCTAAATGGTTTTCCTTCATAGGAATGAGCGGCTCTTGGCAGATAAAATGCGGCTCAAGCAGATCTCGGAAAGAATTCCGGCTGGGAGGTGGGGCGACCCTAAAGATTTTGCGGGTCCCGTCGTTTTTCTCTCAAGTAGCGCCAGTCAATACGTCTGTGGGGAGCTTTTAGTTGTGGACGGCGTAGGTTCCATCATTTGTCATATCGTAACGAATACTGATCAATCACCAGGGGTGGATGGGCCGATGATTTTTCATTGTACCGAAATCCCAAGCGTTCCTCGGGCACAGAATGACTTAATAGCCCGATCATAACTAATGAATATTCAATAGACATGCTTCTTCCGATACTCTTCTTGACGTACATGTTCTTATCTTTCTGCGCCAGAATCCCAGAAATTCAAATTGTCTAAATAGGGGAAAAGCTCTAGCTTATCACCAAGACTTCAGTGCATTGTGCCGGAAGCTCAACCGATTATCAGGCTTCGACGGTCTTTGAAATTCCAGTTTCACCAGGGCCGTAGTATCTGAGCGCTGGTGGACTTGACAGTGGGTTACTTGTATTTTTAGCGCGGTCCGTGCAATCCGCGTGATATATATATATAGCACCTTTGCGCGTGGACCACCACTGTGTCCGTCATTGAGCGAATGGTTCGACCAGCTCAGCCAAGGTGAGCCCTTCGAGTGGTGATGTCAGTCGAGCACCTAGTCGATTCAACCGCTTTGATTAACGGGGGTTGGGATTGAATTGATCGGGTAGTGCCAGCCGTGCGTTCCTCCGAGGTACTCGCAAGATCGATGGTGGACTTACCTTTAGTTTCAAAGAAGAGAGAACCCACTTTTTGCGGTGTCCGAATGGGGATCGACAAGTTCTCTGTCGCAAGAATTCGGGTGGACTAATTTTCTATCCGCTGCAAGTAATTCCCGATGGGAATCAGGGTTTCAGAGGAATGCATGGAACACGACCTTGAGGGTGACCAACCGCAAGAACGCAGAGTGGAAACAAATCAAAAGAACTTGCTTGGTTAAACATTGCCGCAATGTGACCATGCGAAGCAAACTCGTTGGGTTTCGATATACCTGGCAATTGCGCCGTCGAGAAATCCCGGTGTTTGAGATATCACCCTCCATTGACCATTTAATTTCACTCGTGAGTATGTGCCACTCGATTGTAGGAGCCAAAATCTCCTGAGAACCATCTCATAGGTGTTTGTGGCGACGTCCAGGTCACCTGAAGCTGGTACTGTGTCATGTGTCCTGCGCATCGGTGGGTTCACTCACATGGTTAACCAATTGTGCAGGAGTGGCATGCGAGCTAGAACCCGATGGCGGTCCGCTCTAGTCTACTCCAAACGGAAACCAGCAACTACCGCGGGATGTAGTATCGCACAAGGTGTGGAAAACTGTCACAGGACGCTGGACGGTGCGAAAATGCGAGACCCGTGTTTTAAGTTGGTCGCTCTCCGAACTGTGGCGGCGTCCGTCGGAAAGACCTCGCCAAGCTGATTTAGATGCACATATGGAGTACCTTGAGCTTTTTTTTTTTTTCCTTTCGAGACGTGTCACGGTCATATGGATTAATGACCGTCACCTTCGCGAGAAGCGTTGATGCACATGGCGAAACCCTTGTGAACACTCCAATGACCTGCTAGCAATGACACAAGCATCTTCGACTCTTAAAGTCAATGTCCTACCAGACGCGTCGTTCGAACACGATGGTGCATGTGACACGGAGAATTCGTCGAAGGTTCAAAAGTTAATTCCAATTTGCATGTGACAAGCCAAGAACCAACAAACACCATGCCAAGTACTGGCTGCCAACCCATCCTGAACCTCGATGGGTACTAGAAGCTAAGCGTTTATGTCACACGGAGAACCGTTTATGTACTCTCAAGGGTTCGCAGACCCTTATCTGGGTAAAGACATGCCCAATTCATCGTAGAGCGAGATAGGAAACTTTGGTCCATCGGAAAACCTGAAGCACACTCGAAATTATGTAACAGTGGTCCCCGTTGCATGACCTGGAGCCGTCAGAATGAGCCAACCCAACTCCGAGTCCTCGAAAGCCGATGCCACGTCAAACAACGGCGACAGCTTTCTGTCTCCGGGGAAAACCGGCCGCCAAAATCAACCCATCCGCCACGCTACTAATTAAACTACACAGTCTTGAGTAGCCCAGCGAGATGGCAAATAATCGATGCTGCGGTCCGTAGACGGACCGCCGCTCTATAACCCACCACCTGGTTGCGCCTTGAACGAGTGTGATGCCCTCTTGACCTTGTGTTCATACATACCTTCCCATGCTACAGGTCCTCTCGTCTGTATTTTTTGAAGGTGCAGACGAAGTCACTTCTGGGTCGTTAGGCGCTGCTGCCACACCAGGCTACACTCCCACATCTGATCTGTGATTTATATGACACCTTGGTTCCCGGTACGTCGAATAATACTGCCAATCTGTCATCATGGCTCCCAATGTTACATACTTGTCACCCCGTATCAAGCTGCAGCCCCAGGCATCAATGGTTCGGGTACCATGTCCCAGTACTGTTGTGTCTCAACAAGCTCGTCGACTGCAATGTAGAAAATAAGCATTGGATTTAGTCTCTTTATCGCTCGAGTCATCGTGACTCTACAAGCATGACTCTCTGCTTTGGGCTCTTCCCGCACGAGTCATATCAGATTGGTACGGGTGCTATACTCTGGAGCGATGTGTCGGATGAGTTTGGGAAGATAATGATGCTTGGAGGATGACCCGCTGGGATCGGCAAAGTGCACTGCTCGGTTCCGGGGGTTAGTCATTTCACCAAAAATACTTTGTTGACGAGTGTTCTTGTGTTTGAGCTTTCCCAGACACACTCAGGCTTCACTGGCTCATCTTGGTCCTTCTCGGAGGCATGCCTCAATACCAGTTGCCAATCGCTGGCATATTAGCAGCTACAGGTGCTGGTAGCATCCTCACCTTGTATCTCACGCGGCCTCGGAACCCAAAAATTCAACTTCCAACCTCTGGCGAACACAACGAGTCACTCCTTCGCGATCCTTTCGACGTGACCCGTCCCGAGGATTCTGTGGATGGCTATCCGATCCACGAAGTAGCTTTTTGGAACAAGGCAGGCGCCTGCACAAGTTGCCTAGTTTTGTCTGCTTATGTTTCTTCATTCCCATGTTCTAGGTTCGCCTCTGGAAAGTATTGGCTTCCGTGCTCCTTGCGGCAGTTCTCGTTCTTCAGGCTATAACTCTAGGTTGGACTTTTTCCGCTGGTGAGGGCGACAACAACTTGACCTATGCCTTGCACGTCGCGTACGCCTTCTATCTCACGGCGCTCGCCGTTCGTGCCGTCTATCAGAATGAAACGAACCCTCATTCCGAGTCCATAATTCATCTTGCGGTATTGACTTTTGTGCCCACGATACTCCTTTTTGCTGCTGCTATTTTGCCCACATCCCAGCCCATCAGCATGTCAACTCTCCGGAGTGTTACTCCGTTGCTTGGAATCTGGTATACGGTCCTTGTCCTCTATTTCGCCATCGCCGTCATCGTATTCACGATCCCCATGGGTCCCCCCCTACACTACCCGTCCGAAACTCTCTACTCCGAAAAAACCATCAAAGCTGCGACGAATCGCGATGAAAACAATGTCTGTGGTATGGTCGGGGCTTCTGTATGGGGCTATCTGCTCTTTAGCTATACCACCAAAGTGGTCATGCTCGGTTATACCTCAGAGTCACTCGAGATTGCTGATCTGCCGGTCGTCCCTGCCAATATGCGAGGTGCTTGCTTATATGCTTCCATGCGATACACCATACGCAATGTCAAGTGGGGTCTCCGCTGGTGGCGCCCTCGCGTAGGATCTGGTTGGGAACTTATATATAGGCTTCTCAGAGTCAACATCTGGCCCATGACCGCTCTGGTTTCAATGGCTGCTGTCTCAGCTGCTCTGTTCTATGCACCACCTTTGTTTCTGAGACTAGTGATTGTATACCTCGAGTCAGACCCCAACCGAGAGGATCGCAGCTGGGGTTGGTTCTATCTTGCCTGCATGGTGTTTTGCACTGCGTTTGTGGACATTGGTGAGATATATTCACGAGCACGAGACGATTATTTGCTGAAAATCATATCAAGCTACTGGCCAACTCTGGTCCCTCGCGACCACCACCGTCCAAGGTCGTCTGAGGATCCAACTGAACACAACGCTATTTGGAAAGACTCTTGTGCGCAAGGACATCGCGTCGTCCTCTGGTTCTGCAGACACATCCAAGGATGACAACAAGGGTAAAAGCAAGGATGAAGATGACTTTTCCAGCAAGGCACAAATCATGACGCTTATGACGACAGACGTCGATCGCGTTAGTGACTTCTCCTGGCACATGTTCACTCTTGTTGGTACGGACTTACTCTTGTTATGTCCTGGACATTGTTACTAACGTGGTTGCATAGACTCACCGATCGAAATTGTCATCGGTACCTGGTTCCTTTACAGCCTCCTTGGCGCATCATGTTTCGTTGGGCTTGCCGTGATCTGCTTGTTCTTGCCATTGAACCATTACGGAGGCAAGGTTGTAGTCAATGCTCAAGAGAACTTGATGAAAACTCGCGACGAACGTGTTTCTTTGATGAATGAGGTTCGTGAGATTGCTGCAATCCGTGTATGCTCGTTTTATGATGTTGGAAACTCAGATTCTGGGTGCAATTCGTATGCTCAAGGTGACAAGACTTCTATTTATGATGCGGGTAAAACTGACGTTGTAGTAGTTCATGGCTTGGGAACGCAGCTTCGAAAAACGGGTTTTGAAAGTTCGGGAGAGAGAACTGAGATATCAGAAACTGAGTTACATGGTCGAGCTGTTGTTCAATGTCCTATGGTATTACCATTGTTTTCATCTCAGAGCCAAATCTCTGACTGTCCCTTAGGGATGGCTCTCCGATCCTGGTCACTATTGTCTCATTTTGGCACTTCGCGGTCATTCGCGGGCAAACATTGACGCCCTCAATTGCATTTACTTCCGTAAGTTTGCATTATACAGCCATGGACTAACTGATCATTGTTGGTATTAGATCCTTGGTAAGTTATTCTCGGACGTTACCTCAAGAAATCACTGATATTTTGTGAAGTCTTCAACGAGATGAAGTTTGCATTGAATGCCCTTCCAGAAACTTTCATTAACATGCTGCAGGTGAGATGGATTGACTGGGCACTCCGATTATCAATCCAACTGAAAATTGTCAGGGTTTTGTCTCACTCCGGCGCATTGAAAAGTATCTCCATGGTGCAGAGGTTAATCCTGTTCCCCCACTAGATATGCAGTCGCAACAAATCGCACTCCAAAATGCGACAATTACTTGGCCTCAGGACCGAATCCACCAAAGTGGCAGCGCTACTCCTTCCGCCACTAGTACCCCTCGAACCAAATTTGTATTGCTCGATCTTGCCTTGTCTTTCCCCGAAAGCGAGTTGTCTTTGGTATGCGGGAAACTTGGAAGTGGAAAGACACTATTATTGTTGGGTACGCGTCACTGCAGAGCTGGGCCTTGGATACCCTGACATGTTGCTCCTTCAGCACTTCTCGGCGAAGCAGATGTTCTAGCTGGCCAGGTTCTGTGTCCCAGGTCTCCACCTGATGCCCTTGCAGGTTTCGCGGAAAAAATGGCTTCCCCTGAAGATTGGGTCGTCAGAGGTGTCTGCGCGTATGTCCCTCAGGTAGGTCGTGCCCTTTCGCGAGGAACGTTCTAATATCACATGTTCAGACTGCATGGCTTCGGAATGCCTCCATCAAAGGTAATTAAGGAGGTTGCGTACATCAAGCTCGATGCTGATTTGTCTGAAGATAACATCCTTTTCAACCTTCCCTATGATGAAGAACGGTACCTGAAAACCATCAAAGCATGTGCACTTGAGAGTGATTTTCTCATTCTCGAGGACGGGGACGAGTCCGAGATTGGTGAACGTGGCGTACGCTTATTTTCCTCGTTCGACATAGCAAGCTGAGATAGACATTTGTAAAGGTTAATTTGTCTGGAGGTCAAAAAGCTCGAGGCAAGTCCATTCTGTATCTCGCCACACTGAATTCTAATGGCACTTTTGTAGTTTCGTTGGCTCGTGCAGTGTACTCTCGAGCGTCCATCCTGCTTCTCGATGATGTTCTCTCTGCGGTTGATGCTCACACTGCCCACCACCTCTACAATGAGTGCTTAAAGGGCGAGCTCGTACGCGGACGAACGGTCATTTTGGTTTCTCATCACGTTCAGTTGTGTGCTCCTGGTGCAAACTATGTCGTCGCGCTTGACAATGGACGCGTGACATTTCAAGGAGACCGCGAGTCATTCATTGTTTCACCCGTCATGGCTACACTCGTGCACGCCAACGCGGGCGAGGATGAGAAAGATGCACAATCTCCTGTCGTCGAGAAGGTGGAAAACCAATTTGAAACCACGGAAGCTACAATAGGGGAGACGGAACCGATCTCCGAGACAAGTTCCACTGCTTTCACGACCGAAGAGAGCAAGCCAGAACCAGAGAAAAAGAAATCTCCCCGCAAGCTGATCGAGGAAGAGAAGCGTGCAGTTGGACATATTGGTCGGGAAATTTGGGCGACGTATGTCAAAGCCTGTGGCGGATACAAATACTGGTTCATCTTCGGCCTCTCCCTTCTACTTGGTGCATTGAGTCCGGTCATCGAGAATTGGTGGCTCAAGTAAGTTTTGAATATGCAGGTCGATGTGTCCATGCAATGCTAATATTCTTTAGGAACTGGTCTGGCGCTGATCCCGTTGAAGCAGAGCATAATGGGCCAGTGTACTATATTGCTATCTATGCCGCGGTATGATGGTCATTGTGATGCTGAGTCTTTTTTTTGACGCACGTTATAGGTCACAATCTTCGGTAAGCAAGAGGATCATTATATGGGACTTTCGAATGATTATATTTCTTCCAAGGGCTCTTTCTGAATGTCTTCAGATTCTATATTCTCTGTGAGTTGTTAATCGGTGACAGTGCTCAAATGTTGACCGTATTGCGCAGACACTGGTTCTATCAACGCATCCACCATACTTTACAAGAGTTAGAAAAATTTTCTCCGAAGATGTTAGTCTTTACTCATGCTGACGACAGGATTGTTGGAGACTGTTCTATTTGCCAACATCCGTTTCCACGATACTGTCTCGCGTGGCCGCCTACTGAACCGCTTTGGCAAAGACTTCGAGGGTATGACAATTCGACGTGCTTTGGAATGCTTATCTCATTGTTCTTGCCTAGGAATCGATAGTTCCATGTCTGATAACTTTGGACGCAGCATTGTCTATGGTTTAGCGGCGCTGACCATCATTATCACCATCAGTATCATTGGTGGCCTCCCTTTCATCATTGCAGCCGCGGGCCTCAGCTGTCTCTATTATAATGGTAAAGGAATCTTGGTGTATTGCTGGTCCGTCGAATTGATAGCCTCCTAGTGGCCAAGGTGTACGGTCAAACTGCAAGAGACATGAGGCGTCTTGGTAAGAGCTTCATGATCCGCAGAATCGGTATCTGATTCAGCCATTCAAAGACTCCGTAACTCGATCGCCGTTGTATTCGATCTACGGCGAGACCATTGCTGGCGTTGCGATCTTACGTGCCTTCGGGGCGCCGTCGAAGTTTTTGCGTGACATGATTCGTTGCGTTGACACAGTGAGTGACCCGCCTGTCGGTGCTTTCGACGTTAATGCTCACGCCGCACGCAGAATGCAAATCCTTATTACTGGATGTGGGGAGGTGAGCTTTAGTGTACTGATATGACGATTACTGACGGTATCCCAAGTAAATCGCTGGCTTTCGATGCGGTTCAACTTGCTCTCGAGTCTCGTCGTTGGGTTGATTGGTGTAGTCGCAGTGTTTTATCCATCCATATCCGCAGCCTTGGCTGGATTTGCCCTGTCTTTTGCTTCTAGCATAACCCACAATGTGAGTCAAACCCCAGTGAAACCATATGTAGACACTGAGTGTGTTGTTTTGCTGTAGCTCTTGTTCCTGGTTCGACGCTTCGTTGCACTCGAACAATCCATGGTTAGCACTGCAGATTTTTCTTTCTCAATGATGTGTGCCAAATCTAGACTAGGTTGCTCTTGAACGTGTCAAAGAGTACTCTGAGCTTAAACGTGAGCCGCCCGAGTTTGTGGAACCTCGGCCTGATGCTTCTTGGCCACCGAATGGTCACATCAAATGCGAGGACTTGGTCATCAGATATGCTGTGCGTCTGTTTTTCTTCCCCGGTCAGCAGTGATAAACCGTTGTCTCAAGCCTGAGCTTCCTAATGTACTGCACCATCTGAATTTTGAGGTACAACCTGGTGAGAAGGTGCATCAAACTTGCGCGACAGCCAGCGTGCTTTTGCTAATGCAGAAAATAGATTGGTATTTTAGGCAGAACCGGCTCTGGAAAGAGTACACTTGCACTTTCATTCTTCCGATTCGTGGAGGCGACAGAAGGCAGAATCGTTATTGATGGGATTGATATTTCAACGATCGGTTTGACGGACTTGCGAAGCAAAATCACGATTATACCCCGTGAGTAGATGAGATTTCAATCTTGATGTATGCATCTTAACCGTCCGTGCAGAGGACCCTACGATCTTGAGTGGCACAGTTCGGTCTACATTGGACGTTTTCGATGAATACGAAGACGCGGACATCGTGGGTGACATTCATTTCCTTTGACTACAAAAGCTGATTATCTCTTCAAGTTTGAAGCTCTCCGCCGTGTGCATTTGATACCCTCCGAAGACGTTCCTGAAGAGACACCAGAGACGATCAATGTCAACGTGTTCCGAAACCTTGATTCCCCCGTTTCGGAAGGCGGCGACAACTTTTCTACTGGGTGCGTATTTACCTGTTTCAGGTCTCCGCCGTTGCGCCTTATGTTGGCAACTTTCAGCGAAAAGCAGCTTCTTTGTATGGCGAGAG
This sequence comes from Xanthoconium separans, assembly GCA_038089695.1. Taxonomy (NCBI): domain Eukaryota; kingdom Fungi; phylum Basidiomycota; class Agaricomycetes; order Boletales; family Boletaceae; genus Xanthoconium; species Xanthoconium separans. The sequence goes on along the minus strand of JBBPLG010000151.1, from coordinate 13,294 downwards.
CTATTTTGAAACGTTCCAGGGTATTGGTCATGGACGAAGTAAGTGTAACCTTGCCATCGAGAATCTCGAAAGTCGATGTAACTATTTGTGCAGGCCACTGCGAGCGTCGATTATGCGACCGACGAGCTCATCAGCAAAACCATCAGACAGTGAGGTTGTCTCGCCCTGGCTCTGATGGCAACTAAAACCACGATGACAGAGAGCTTGCCTCGAGTACCATACTCACGATCGCACATCGACTTCGTACCGTCATTGATTACGATCGCGTAAGTCATCCTGTAAACGGGAAGTTGCCTTCCGAGTTAACTGGCGTTGTAGGTGATGCTCCTCGATGAAGGTCGCATCGTAGAGTTTGATCGTCCCGCCGCCCTCCTCTCGGACTCCAATTCTCGATTCTATTCCCTTTGCAAGGCAGCTGGTCGCAAAGAATTTTCTGTACTCAAGAAGTTGGCAAACGCTTAGAAATCAACTCATTACTTCGCCACACATGACGTTCGTTTGTACATACACTAGACTAGATTTATGAACTCGGAAAGAAAAACTGGCTTCATCACCTCACTGAGGAACCCACATCTTACTTTGGACAAATCCAAGCAGTTCTTCATTCGTCAGTTTCCTCAGGCCCTCCGACCGATCGACATTCTGGAAATGGTGATCAGCTGGCAGGAATAGGATCAAGGATACGATGGATAACTCACCGCTGCTTGTGCAGCACGAATGACACCAACTGCAATATGCGCACTGATCTCACGGATACGCTCGATGCGAGGGTAAACTAGCTCCATTACCCGCTCGCCCTCGGACAGCGAGTTCGCAAGTCCAATCGCCGATGCTTCAACCATGCTGTCTGTCACAGATGACGCACGCGAGAGGATCGAGCCCAGTCCGAGACCTAGTTCATACAATCGTCAGATATTGTTTGAGAGCATGCAATGTCGACAGCGACACACCCGGAAAGATGTACATGTTATTCCCTTGACCAGGCTCCCACGTCCTCCCACCAAAGTGCTCCGCAGGGAATGGGGACCCGGAAGCGAACAGCACGCTGCCACCGCTGGCTCGGAGAGCGTCAGAGAAAGTACATTCTGAAAGCTGCGAAGGATTTGAAAGAGGGAAGATGATTGGGCGGGGGGTCTGTGAGGCCATGCGACGGATGACAGCCTCGGTGAAGGCGCCTTTGACAGTCGAGAGACCCATGAGGGCCGTGGGCTTCACAAATTCGATAATGTCGAGCAGGACTGTCATGGGAGGGCCAGAGTAATCTTTTCTGGAGAAAACTAACAATTACAAGCAGCACGACTGTGAGTTGGATGTGCTGCATCAAGCGACTGCAAAACATGCCTTTCTTATGCTCGGCAATGTTGCCGCGACCATCGTAAATAAGGCCCTTGGAGTCGACGACCCAGATGCGGGCACGAGCTTCTCCTTCACTCATGCCACTGAGAGTAAAAAAGCTCAGCAATTGTGTGGCAACCCCAATGCCAGCGGAACCGGCGCCATAAAAGAGTATACGATGTTCATGGTGCTGGAGAGGGGTAAGACGAGCAGCTGAAATAAGCCCCGCCAGAACAACTGCACCAGTGCCTTGAATGTCGTCGTTGAACAGGGGGAAACGGTTCCTGAAGCGGGAGAGGAAAGAAAATGCATGATCTGTGGAAAAATCCTGCAATATTAAATTCTCAATGACATCAATCCAGATTTGGCGCAGTGAGTGTATTACCCACCTCAAATTGGATCAAAAGTTTAGGGAACACATGAGATATTTCGGTCACGAATTCTTCCATGAACTCGTCATACTCGGCCTCCGAAGCGCGTTTTCGGCGAAGACCCAAGTATAAAGGATCATCTAGGAAATTTTGGTTGTTGGTTCCCAGATCGAGGGTGATTGGGAGGGTGGAGGAAGGGCGGATGCTGAAGTGGCCGTCAGGATAACAGACACATCAAGTCACTTGGGAGAATAGTTACCCAGCACCAGCGACGTAAAGTGAGAGTTTTCCGATCGCAATAGGCATTCCATTCACTCCAAGATCACCCAGACCAAGGATGCGAGAACCTGTAAGTCTACTTAGCTTTACCAAGTTTCGACGCGATGAAGGAAACTTGCCGTCGGTTACGACACTGATGCGTGCCTCATCTATCGCTGGCCAATTGCGGAGGATGGTCCTGATCTTGCCTTTGTCGTTAAGGGAAATGAACTAGTACCGCGTGCTCAGTAAGGAGTCAAGTTGTCGATAAACCATTACGTACGAGGCCTTCAGCCCTCCTAAAATTCTGGGAGTATTGCAAACAGGCATCTCCGACAGTTGGGGTGTAGATGAGTGGAGTAATTTCCTGCAGGGATCGTTTTTAAAAGGGGGTAACGTTATTACCCAGGTACGAACACTCATGTTGGCCAGACAGATTTTGTAAAATATATCGACATCGCTACCTTTCAATTGAGAGAGAAAGATGTATTTTTCAATGTCGCTCGTCTTGGAACGCAGTTGTAACAGAGCACGCTGGAGGTGGATATTGCGAGAGAACGCAGGCGGCAGAAGACCCTGTGCGGGAAGCGGCTTCGCTACACAGGTCACGTCCATAAGCGTATGGTCAGGCCGTACAGGCGAAACTCACATTGTTCTTCTACTTTGAGCTTTTGGTGGCCATCTGTGGGTGACAAGTAGGGAGTGAGTACGATAGTCATGGTGAGGTAAGTCAAAATCGAGGGACCGGGAAATGCACGGACAGAAAACTTATAGGAGACGGAGAAATTCGGGGATACTACATATCAGCATACCAAATCAAGTGGGACAGCCATGAGGACACGATCACTGGCAGTGAGAAGCTGTCCTCGTAAGTGTACTCACCTGTGCGTTAGCTCCGGATAATAATACGCTGAGGCGACCCACGCAATCCAGAGACTGGACTCTGATCTGCTCCTGTGGTGACTGGTCATGACTGCCAGAATACCTCTCATGTGTGTGACAAAAGTCACATGATTGTGGTCACGCGCATGTTGTCACGGACGCGACGCGAATGCAACTTTGTCTCCAGCCTCGATCATGTCCTCCACCACGGACGATGTCAATGCCTCGCCAGAGGTCATGCTACAATTTTACAGGATGCTTTATCCATTCAAGTCCATATTCACTTGGTTGAACCACGACCACGTCCCGACCAAGCTTTTCACCCACCGCGAGTTCGCGTTCACCATCCAGGGCGACGTGTATCTACGGTATCATTCCTTCAATACTGCGGAAGATCTCAAAAAACAAGTCCTTTCTCTCAACCCGACTCGTTTCGAGATTGGCCCTGTGTACTCTGCAAGAGTAGGTGTGTTCCTTCATCATCGAGTAGTTCACAACCGATCGTCGACTCTTAGCCCCGCGACAAAAAGACAGTTCGTCCGTCTGCATTCACCCCGCAGAAACGCGAACTTGTATTTGATATCGACATGACCGATTACGACGGCGTGCGCACCTGTTGCTCTGCGGCAGACATTTGCACTCGTTGCTGGGGCTTTATCGTAGCCGCCGTCAAAGTCCTACATGCTTCTCTTGTCAACCAATTTGGCTTCCGTCACCTTCTGTGGGTCTATTCTGGTCGGAGAGGGATACATTTGTGGATAAGCGACCAGAAGGCGATGGATCTAACAGATGACCAGCGAAGGGCTCTCGTTTGCGCCTTGACAGTGGTCGAGGGTGGAAAAGAGATGGCGAAGAAAGTGAACGTCCGAGTCGGCAATAAATCACTCCCTCCATCGCTGCGCGATGCTCTATCTATCCTCCGAGCTCTGTTCACTCCGCTGGTGCTGGATGATCAAGATTGTTTTCTTTCTGAGAACGGTTGGGAGACGCTGCTGCAGCTAATTCCAGACAGATTGGTCGTTGAGAAGCTTCGCGCAGAATGGTCAAAAGATCCTAGTAGGTCTTCTACGCAAAAGTGGAATGACCTTGGCACACTCTGTGGCGATAGTGTGAGCCCAGCCAAATGCTCTTTCTTCCTTTAGTCTGACGGGACTTGCTGCCTAGCAACGTCCCGCATTGGAAGATATCATCCTACAGTACACCTATCCCCGATTAGATGCTGAAGTTTCCAAGCATCGAAATCACTTGCTCAAAGCACCGTTCTGTGTACACCCTAAAACAGGACGCGTTTGTGTACCCATTGATCCAGCGAACATCGACTGCTTCGACCCACGCGGTGTTCCAACAGTTGGTCAGCTACTCCGAGAACTCGACGTTGCCGGGGAGGGTGCCGACTGGGAGAAGACCAGTTTGAAGCCATACGTTGAGATGCTAGATAGACATACCACGAATTTGATGGAGGATGTGAGGAAGGAGAGAAGGGCCAACTACAATGGTAAGTTTCGTACTTTATCAGTCATATAAGCTGACTGGCCATAGATGGGGGGTGGTGATATGGTTTACGCCCGAAATCAGGTTACTACTATTGGCAAGCCATGAGGGTGGTTGTTACGTGTTTGACGAGGCTCCGCAGTAACTCTGATTGATGGCGCGCGGCACTTTTTGCTGAGCTTATGATTTATAGCCTGGAACGAGTGCGTTATAGTGACATTGTCAATACGACTCAGCAAGTACCTTGCAGATATGCATAAATAGCGCCGCTTCTCCAATCGGAACAAACGGAATGCATTCTGTATTTTTATATCCTGTCCAAAGATGTCTTTTTGCGATATATATTGTACCTGAGAACATTCACAGTGGTCAGACGTGGACGACCATGTCAACGACCGCAGTGGTCACTCCGTCGATGACCCCCTCGGCGGGGTCGTCTTCGCCTCCCAATGGCGACACATCGTCACTCCTCTTCGGGTTCCTTGTCACTGCCTTGTCAATCTTTGCCGCCTTCATGACCTTTGCTGTGGTCTGGAATCGCCTCATCGCCAGACGGCAAGTTATAGAGGACAGGTTAGCAATGAGCCCTGCAGGTTCACCCCGGGTCCGTCGACCCGTGATGTGGGACATATGGATCATGCCTGACAAGCAATCCGCATCTTCATGGCTGGGTTTCAAAGTGAGCAAGCTCTCCAGTGCGACTGAGTGCTTTCGACCATCAGCTGAATCCTCTCATCAGCCTGTGGCAGCTCAAAGATGCGATTGTCCCCCAAGTCCGTCTCAGACTACGCAGACAGTGCAGACCCCACCCTTTTGGAAACCTCAACTACTGAATCGTTTACCGCCTGAAATCACGTACTTGTTCAATCCGCCAATACCTCCAACAACCCCCGCATCCAGCGATACCGATGCATCTCAAGTTGATCCCTCATATGGATCGGATATCCAGCTTTCATTGTTGATCACCATGCCTCACGCTCTGCAATCAACACGAAAAGAGACGAAGGAGAGTCAACCCATACTTCACGAAATGGTTTTGGCAACAATAACCGTTCCTTGCCATGACCCCGCCTCGTCGTAGGGCGGTGATATTTTGACTGGGTGTGCCAATGTTTTGTTACTACCTTGATGTACTGATGGATGTATGACATCGTGTACTGATCATTCCTTTTCTTTCTTGATCTGGAAACGGGGGCTTTTGGAACGCGATACTTTGGAATGTCAATTACTATGTAGCTCGTGAGTGATACTGATAGCTTGTATCTACTAATCTGTCAAACGTATATACTTTTGTTTTGATGGCTGATTGGAGGACGACAGCCATCCCACGGTACCGTCGAAGTCCACAGCAAAGTCTTGACAATGCAAGAATATCGCTGTAGGAACTTTGGCTCTCATTTGGCCTGTTGAACCAATTCATTGCATCGTCCTCGCTTCCGGGGCATACATGCAATTTTGCTCCGCCTTCTCCTCACCCCCTTGGATAGTGCACTGCCGTTCAGACTTCCCCTCAACGTCAGCTACTATAGGTGGCCGACATTGATTGACTTCGCACGCCGCCGCCTCCTTTGGGCGCAACTTTTCTACAGCAACATGCTTACGCGACTTTGTGCAGTCACTCCCAACAAGAACGAGAAAGAAAATGATTCATAGAACATTCGAATTTTCGCGCCGGGTACGATGGCGGGCGCTAGTCCTAAAGTGGACTGATGCATTTCATGAGGCGGGATCCTTCTGAAACATGGAGTCCCCTCAAAGGCAAGTCTCGTTCAAACGGACGGTACACTGATGAAATTCGCCGTTTTGAAGGATTTTGTATCCCATGCATGCGTCATCGCTGTCCGCGCTGCATAAAAACTCGAACAGAATACCCGTCCGACCATTCCTCATAATTATCCCGCCAAGCTGCATCTATCGCGCACAATGCAGTATCACCGAGTGGGACTCAACCCTCTCCTCACTTCATCTCCTACTGGAACCGCGTACTCTCGCCCGGTTCTACTCCACTGGGACATTCGTAGCGCACCCCACCGCGCCGCTCGTGTATCTGGTCAAATCGTTTCAGCCTACCACCTGACTCAACCGGCCTCTTCTCCTAGTATCGCGACTCTCCACATCATTTCCGACCTCCTCACGGAGGATTGGGCCATTATGGCGCATAACCCTTCCGGAGTGACCATCGACGATGTCGTCTCAGCGATTTACACGGGACTCCGCGTCCCCATCACCCAGCCCGAATGGGATTGCATGTCGCCGATGCAACGTACTCGCATCGAAGAGGTGTTCTACGCACGGTGCGCAGCATCTCGTGACTTTGACCGCACTCGTCATGGTGGTGTGCGTCGCATAGATTGCTTACTGCACACCACCGTCTTTGCGGGGTTGTCCTCACTGGTGTATAGAGGTCACCGATGGGAAGTCGTTTTGACGCTTTCCAGAGATTTCGGCGCTCAGCGCTCATAATCGCACCCGGCTGGATGCGCAACCCCCTTAACCGCGTCATCGCCATCATGAATTTGCATATCGCTACAGCATGTTTGCCACTATTCTAGAGTTTGAACTCCTTAACCACAAACATGGCAGACTGGTACTGCCTTCAAGTTTTTTTTATCTGGCCATGCACGCGTATGCCACGTTACGCATAGATACCCTGACTTATGAACATATTTCCTAGGATCACCCACATACATCTACTACCATGACTTCCGTCCATTTTCTGGATCAGATTTCCATGGAACAGTCCCTTTGATTCCCCCTCCCATTCAGTTAGAGTTTCGTCATTCATGGATCTGTATTCGAATTGCTGTAATGTGACTGTCTATCAGAGTGTGATAACAGAAAGCACTGGTTGGACCCCTCTCTTGAGACATGTGTGCTGACTTCCATAGTTGCCCTGGTTGACCTGGGCTGGAGTCTGTCCACAAAGATTTAAATGGTGACAGTGGGCTTGATGTGATACGGCTACTCGCTGAATTCTAGGCTGTTCGAGTTGCCAACTTGGCTGCAAGCAGTATCAGATAAATCATGTCACTCTCTCCATCGTCGCATGGCCTCGCATCGCATCCAAGTGACAGTTGTGGACGAGTGGCCAGCCGTCGGAACTCCACTCAGGCAGTCGAGTCATGGAGCCCTTTTTGGTCCAACATGCTCAGGGGCAACGTTGGCTAGCTAGATACCCTGGGATATACATTTGTAGTTTGCATTGCTTCAAACTTCATTTGGTCCGAGTCTTCAGTTCGGTCAAGGGGCCGACTTCGATCTGTCGAACCGCATTGAACTGCGACACATTCGAACCGAAGTCGAGGTTAGTTCGAAAGAAGTTCGGTTCAGTGGCAACTCACTACTCGGGCAGTGATACATAATTGTGGATCGTAGGTCCGCCCGAACTTGATGGATATACTTTGCAATGTGTGATGCCCAGCGACAGTCGTTGGGGTTGTATTTCGGATCGACAGCAACTTGAGTATTGAATCGAGCAGAACTCGATCGATCCTTTTACTTCACGTCATCCACTCCTCCAAGTTCATCTTTGTAAGTAACCCCCTTCAACATTCACGTCAAGCGCGTCAAATGTCGTCACCGCCTCAGACAGTGCATGGATAGGCAAGTTTGGGAATCCTTGTACCAGCAGGATGACTTTTCCACGAATGTGCCAGTCAGCAATGAAGCAAGTTTGATTGTTGGCGATGCCTGCGAACCTGATCTTGCAAAGCCCCTGGTTCTCATGGCCATCTTGCCAATGATCAGCAAATTTCACTGGTTTGTTGATGAGCGCTCAGTCACCGACGGGAAGGGTCTTGTAAACGCCGAACAGCCACGATTGCTTGATCATGCAAAGCGATGCCTGTTCGCGAGAGGCCCACACTGAAGAGGGTCAAACGCATATCGTGCCACCATCTCAGCGTTCCTGACATTGGGCCTCGCTTACCATGGACCTGTCGAACTTGGTCAGTCACACAGAGTCACGCATGGTTCCCGTGCTGGATTCAGATATTCGAGCCCCGCTTGCTTGGCAGAAGAAACAACACGATATCGATATTCAGAGTCCGCATCGGCTGTCTCGCGGCATACCTGTCACGCCGTGACTCTGGCGGTTCAGCTTCGTAGTAACCAATCCTTAATAATTTAAATTGTTGAAGAAAATGTAGTACTTTTGGGAATTGGCCAGGTTCGTGGCAAGCGATAGTACACGACGTTTCAGTGCTACATACAAAAAATACTAGTATAATCTACGTGTTGCACTTCTCAGTCCATCCTGGTCGCTCACATCCGCTCCAAGGCACGTCCATCATGCCGATACAAAATTCCCCCAATTCGATCCGCTCTGCTTCCATGCTCCCCTTTACACTCTCGTTACAGGCCCGTCTTCTTGTAGGCATGGCGACGATGACAGAGACTTGAAGTGACGAACCGTCACCCCACCTGACATCGTCCGATGCGTGCGATACTGGTCGTATGACCTTTTTCTTGCCCGACTCGACGGGCATGGGAGACGGCGGCGGCGGCGGATCAGGTAAAACGACTCGTTTAATAGCAGATACCAAGCCCCTGAGTGCCTGAAATAGGGCACGGGTGCCCAGACCCACGGATCCGATTTGGAGATGTCGCCCAGTGCGAGGTCCCACGGACACAGGGAGGTGCGTCAGGACGGCTGCCATGGGCTTGAGCCGCCGTGAATCCGATCAGCGTTGTCGTACCATATCTCAATCGGACGAGGCGGCTTACCGTCATGTTCTCCCATCGCCACGGTTCAATGGGTGGCTTTTCCCATACTTGGGGGGACGTCCACACGTCGCAGATTATGGGCGGTTGGCGAGGTGAAGTGGGCCCGCGGGTCGTGCTGGCTTGATCGCGGGCCCTACGTGATTCGGATAGGCGTCTCCATATAAAGATGCAAAGCATGGAAATGACGAACACGCCGATGGCGAGAAACGCCACAATGAGTGGCGGTGAACCCCTCGAGGAAAAGAGGTCAGGTATGGATTCATTGCCACCACCACCGTTGGTAGAGGTAGGGGAAGCAGAGGCGGACGTGGTTGTGGACATCGACGGGTACGTTTGATTGGTCGTAGACATTATGCAACCTTTGGCATGGCTCTGCCTGGAGGTCAGGCTGACCGTATGAGCAGGGGGCTCCGGGGTGGTTGAAGGGAATCTCGGAACTTGCGAGTTGCTTATATATAGTGAGTGGCTTGCCATTTGGTGATGCTCCCAGTATTTCTGAGATCGTGAGAGGATAGCGGAAGGGCAGTTCTTTGATTCTACAAAAGCCTCACCACGTCGCACGCGAAAATAGACCTCCATTAGTCCGGGGGGACGAGGGAGGCCGCGGAGAAAAGGTTTCATTCGACGTGAAAGAGACGAACATGTACCTATGAACACACGCGTAGAAGTTGATCCAAGTAAACGAGCTGCGTCTGTACTGAGCCTTCTGTCTTAGACTTGTCTGCGCTTGATTCCCACACGACACTCTACCGGCTTGCGAAGGAAGCCTTCGCGGGTCGCTAGCTAAAAATGTGATAAGGTCCTGTGAGATATTCTGGTGCATGGAGAGCACTTACTGGTTGATTGGGCTCGGCAAGTACAAAATGGTAGCGTCGGAGAATCGACGAAATGATGATCAGCAATTCCATCGAGGCCAGGTTGCGACCCACACAGGCACTGTTCCGACGGCCCTCGTCAGCTCACGACTGTACAGTCACGGGAGCCGCAATAGCTCACCGAGGTCCAAATGAGAATGGGTTGAATGCCTTTTGCATTGCTGCATGGTCACGCTCGAACCACCTTTCGGGACGGAATACGTCCACGTCGTCACCCCAAGCCATCTTGTCGCGGTGAATGGTGTAAGTTGGGACGCTGAGCACCGCGCCTTGAGGGAAATGCACGCCATTAATTGCCAAGCCACCTTCAGGTACGACGCGTGGGAGGCCAATAGCAGAGGTGGAGTGTATCCGCAAGGCTTCGTTGATGACCGCATCCAGGTAAGGAAGTCGCTTGACCTGTTCATAAGTGGTGACAGCATCATCTGACGCGCCAAGAGCATCGTCGAGTTCCTTCTGGAGCTTCTCCTGCACGTCGGGATAACGTGCAAGGTAATAAGTGATCGCACAAGAAGAACTAATACCTAGACTCAGAATGACATCATCGTTATTACGATTCAACTCACTTTGAGGTTGTGTCAGACCCTGCAATCAGTTGGGTGAGCGCCTCGGCAGTCAGCTCTGCTGTGCCCATCAGGTTGCCTTCGTCGTCCCGGCCTTGTTGAAGTTTACTGAGGAGGTCGACACGATCCGTGGGAGTTGTCAAACGCTTTGCGACGGCAGCGACCGCCAAGCCAGCGAGGTTCTTGACTGCCTTGCTACCTTTACTATACCAAGGAAGGAGACGAACATATGGTCTCCAGGACGGGGGCAGAACGCCCATAGATGCAGAAAACTCGCCACGGTCATTAAGGATCTGTACCGCGGGGATCTCGATGACCTCAGGCTGCCCCTCGGTTCCATAGGACTTCATCGCATCCTGTTGTGATACCGCAACTGGAGCTGAGTCCTTTGCTTTGACAACCATGCCGAATGGTGATCCGAAAGCGAGATCACCTGAGGTGTACGTCAGTGAACTGCCTCGACTGAGGTCGAAATACTTGCCGATGATGTCAAATGCGAGGTAATTGTACCCTGAAAACTCGTGAGTGTGACAGCTTCCCGTAATAGGGCCGCTAAAACATACAGGGCAGACAGTCCATCCAGAGCCGACCGTCGCGACCATACCACCCTTGTCCTTCCGTGCCAGACCCACCCGTGACTGCTGCATCATACAAACGATCCCATTGCTTCAAGAGTTGCTCAATGTAAAGTCGTGCGATAGGCTCGAACTCGAGAACACTCTTCTGGGAGAATATGTGCGAGACGATTTTCCTCTTACGAGCGTGGTCAGCGCGGTCTTTGGTGTTGAACAGTCCCCGGTGAATGGATACAAAGGCGTCATAAAAGTTAGATTTGAGAGTGCCATTTCCGTGGGCGTAGACAACCTGCAGAGCCGCTGGGTCCGCGATTGATACATGGTTGGGTGCCAAGCGTACAAGGGTTCCTACAAAGTAGCAAACGTGTTTGAGTGTGGAGTGCCGAGTGGTATTGACCGATACCATACCATATTTCTCGTGTAGTTCATGAACGATGTCTGAGCGGTGGCCTTGACTAGCGGTCCAGCCAAGCCAGAGGTCTGAGAACTTGGCGAGGAACGGCCCAGGAATGCGACGCTGATTGAACGGGTCGAGGAGGTAAGGGATGAAGTGTGCCAAAATGACGGCCACGGGGAGAGTGGCCAGTGCCGCTGAGAGCTTGGAGGAGTTCGCTACTGGCGGGAAGGAGATCGACCCGAGAACATCCATAATGCTTGGGTGGAAGCAAGTGACGAACCTGGATTTCCCGAGAGGGGACCTGGTTTATATAGCTTACGCATCCCCACTCGGATCTTGATACCTTAAGGGGCTTTTATAACTGTCGGTCATGGCTTTGGGACTTTACTAGGGAGTTGGTTTGAGCGACCTCGGTGACCGGGTTGCTGGCTTTCCAAGTTGCTCAGCGTTTCCAAGTGCCACCATCATCAATCATTATACTGATGGCATCCTGGGGTAGTAGTCTGAATGGGAGACAACAGACTCTGTAAGTCCTCAAACCCAAACTCCAAAACTGAACTCACGCACATGAACAATTTCGTTGGAAAAGCCGGTTTCAGTCGCGTAAGGTTCTCATGAGGTTGCTACCCTTGCCAGTTCTCGTGTTTTAAGTTAGACGCCAACTATAACCCCACCCTTCACCGCGTACAGCCTACGAAACACGAGGACTAGCATTTCTTGACCACTGAGCATCCACTGTGCATGCCGAACGAGCATGGCCTAGGACCTATTAGGAAAGTCTTCTGATTCCGGACGAGGCCATGCACAAGCTTTAGAGTCTCGCAGGTCCCACCCCTCGTGATCAGACCACCCCAACTGGTAGGAGAGATGGCCAACGCAGTGGCTGTGGGACGCAACCACGGGGACGCTGTGGTCCTGCCGTGCCCTGCGCACGCGTACCAGAAGTCCCAAGTTTGGGCTATACTTGTCCATGCCCAGTATGGGTGGCTTTAAGCCTGCAAAAAAATTTGGATACAGTGCGTTGTCCTCTTTCTCTCAAGTCTCGATATTCAGTACCCAGAGGCGCCGGCACTATAGGTAAAGAGATGCCTCGTGCCAGTATATACGTTCTCGCAAGCCTCATATCCAGCGTGTCGGCAGCCTTGATTTTGGCGAACGGCCCAAGCTACACCGAATCACGTTCTTCTCAAAGCATCGTTGACAGTGTCAAAGGGGGACCGTCGACCTACGATCAGGATGGCTCCTGTCGGATTGCATATCGTGTGTACTTGCATCCTCTCCCCTCCCCAGCGTTCAACATGTGCATGAATCATCTTTCAGTAAATTCTGTAGAGGATTTTTGTTTATGGGCACCCTCACAACCAACCCATTCTACCGGGAGCACGGAGGTCAGTCCACATTGTCGCCGAGGGAGAGTTAAGCCAACCATGCAATGACCTTGCAGCACACCTTGGACGCGTGGTGTATCGAGGTGTGTCAAACTTGCGTATAAATATACGTCACAAATGGGCCAATCGTCTTTTAGAGTGTCCACGGATCCCGCCTCATTCCGTATGGGACGATAACTGGGGCACGCCTCGTGATAACTCCTGAATACGTCCAAATCACAGGCAAGTCGCCTTAAATGCGTTAATAAGAAACTGTTTCACCAAACACTGTAGGGGCCGGGAAGTTGACCAACCTAAATGTCCCCGTCGATGGCATAGCCAGCGCGAGCGGACAGGGTCATGGTATCCACGGGTTGGTTTTTACGAGCGTATATGGTCAGCTCGACCAAATTTACGACTGGACGGTAAAAATTTCACTGATTGTCGCATAGTGT
>JBBPLG010000150.1:0-40699 GCA_038089695.1 Xanthoconium separans | reverse complement strand
CACGGCAGGCCGGCATGTCACACTACGTTTTCTGCGAGTCTTCCAGTCAGTGACCGACTACTTACTACATACTGGGCTGGGACTTCATGCATCATCCGAACGCTCCGGTTCACTCTCATCATCCTCCCAGTCCGGATAGCTTGAATCCTCTGAAATTACACCTGCCCCATCCTCCTAGTGTTCCTCCTCTTCATCGGAATACACCCTCTCGTCGACTACATGAACATCCCCGTCACCCCACACCATCAAGAGATCGATGAAGCGATCGCCACAATGATTCATGGTGAGACGGCGGGATCCTTGTCGCTCAGAAAACGCGTCAAAGAGAAGTCGACGAGAATAACCTTGCGGCAAAAACGTGATTTCCTCGAGCTCGAGCTCCTCCAGGCGTGGTACCAAAATGAGACTTTGGCCTTGACCCTCGTGCGCGGTGAGTGTCGCTGGGGAGAGCATAGAGAGATCGGGCATGCTCCCACAGCTTATTTGATGTAGCGCACATCATGAAGATGTCCCAGGGTCTTCAGCCAAAAGGCGGGCGATTCCGGGGGGCGAACGACAGAAAGACTCTGAACATTTGAAAGCGGCATGGCGCAACAGATACCGCTTATGATGCGATGCGTGTCGATCCCTAAGAGGTCCAACTCGATCTCGAGGGGAACGTTGCAGTCCCAGCGATCGTCTGACAAAGGGGTGAAGCTGCGTTCGTAAGCACTAAAAGTAAGCCTGGCGCTCATGAATTCAGAATATTCGATGAGCAGTGAACGAGTTGTCGGGGTAGACAATGCTTGATTTGTGGCATTGTGGTATCTTTGTGAAAGGAGCGAGTAGAGCAGGGTGTGATTGTCAAATGACAAGTCCGATTTAGAACCGCATGATAGCCTGACTTCCGTTTTCGGTGGAACATGCATGCAGGACAGCGATGCAACAGCAGCCGAAAGCGGAGCAGAGATCGAGAGGCGAGTAAGACAGGGTAGATCAATCTTTTCGAAAATCTTGAACGCTGTGCTAGACAGGAAACCAGTCGCGCTAGCAAGGGCATGGCTGACATATAGATGTTTGAGATCTTTCATATATCTTAACGCAGCGAGGAACTCCACTATATTTGCGTAAGGGGAGGCGTCATACAGAGCAAGGGTCGTCAGAGCATTCAGCTTAAACAAATACAACAGACTCAGACAGCCTGAGAGCTCCAGTGCACGGAGGGATGGAGTATCTGCTTGAAAGTCTGACGAGCTCCAAGGAAGAGATGGACCCCTAGTCGTCAATGACAGACGTTGCAAGCGAGGAGCGCCAGAGGAAAGCTTGAAAAGAACCTGATGGAAGTATGACGCTGGAAGCTTCAGGTGTAGCTCTTGGACGCGTTCAATGTGGTCCATCAGCTTATCTAAATGTTTCAACAAGGGGGATTTGTCTTGCACATATCGGAGATCGGTGGATATCTTCAATGATGCTTGTTTCGACCTTGCCAACAACTCTTCCGTCCAGCGCTGTGAGGTAATGAAAACGTAGGTCCAAAGAGTCGGATATGCCAGAGCGACAGTGCGCCAATGACGGCAAACATACGAAATGTCGACCCAGCAAGGAACAGTCGGAGTGATGCAAAACTCGTGTGCGTGATAACAGTCCCAAGCACAACGTATGAAGATGTCTTCCAAGATTTCGTTGGAAGGAGAGAAATGGAAGGAAATGTGTTCGTTGAAGTACGGAGTCTCATGAGTTCTTCTTCAACGTGCCAGGAGGGTGCTTTACCGAATGCGAGTCATTCAAGATAGGCGCGATACAAGTACTGAGCTAAATAACACAGTAGGAGTAGGATCAGCGTACACAGTGTGGAAACGCCATTCGACCACTTACGGGGGTGAGGTTGGTTCAGGATTGATGTTCCCAGACGGGCACGATAAAGGACAAGTGAGGCAACTGTCATTGATTAGTGTTGGAGTACGACGAGCGTCCATTAGTATAAACACGAGCAAACCAAGCTCGGAGAGTCGCCCGCTAGCAATAGTATAAGAGACGGCCCGTACCAGGGGATCTGCTAGTAATCTAAGTCGTCGTCCCTCACAAAGGGCTCTCTCGTTCGATTCTAAGTCATCCTCGCGCACTCAATTTCCTACGAAAATTAGCACTAGATGCCAGATCTAGTAGAGGCTCTCGGGTAAGTATTGTTTCACTTGTCCTTCCACGGCCACTGCGATGCAGGGCTTGCTGCCACTGACCAAGTTCAACATGCGGCATCTCCGTCTCCAAGTTCGTATTATTACCAAGTGGTCAATTCGGAGAACATTCCGTACTAGCTCGTCGACGACATCCGAGTCCACCGTGATTCCGAGTCGCTCTCCTCATTCTTTCCTGATGCCAACCTCGCAGATCGTTACCCTCCCTCCAGTCCCTGAGCTTTTTGACCCAAATTTCCTCGACGTCCTTGTTCCAGTTACCCAAGATTCCTCAAAGTCCAAGGGAGATACTCCAGGGTTAGACTCCAATGCCATGGTGGACGCACTTCGGTCTGTTGCGCACCAGAAGCTCACAACAAACGGCGCTCCGACGTTCAACTCTACACTCATGCCTACTCTGGATGCGTTCTTGGGTCTACGAACGGGCATCCCTGGTGAAAATATCGATCGCTATCTTGAGAACGCTTGGTCAGAGGATCCAAACCTGACACTTCGCATCATCTGGAACGCGAGGAGCATTCACGACGGAAAAGGTGAGAAGGAACTCTTTTACCGGTACGCTCTTTCGTCACTCTTCATGGGGATGTACTAACACTTTCATGCAAGGGCATTCGGATGGCTGTTCGAACATCACCCCCGGACCGCGATTACGAACCTCCGTCACTTGGTTGACCCCACTTCCCTGGGATCCTGCGAGAGTGCGCAGAAGAAGAACACGTCACATGGGTACTGGAAGGACCTACTCAATATATTGGCCTTGGCTACTCTCGACGAATTGCGACCAAGAGTACGCCTCAATCCACGTTCCAACTTCTTGCACAATTATTATGATGGAAAGTCTCGTCCTACCTTCAAGAATAACCTGGAACAAGAGGCGTGGTCACGCACTCAGCGCATTGAACGCTTTCGTTGCGCACATGAGCGTCTCACGCGCAAGTTACTCGACAAACGCTATCGGGCGCTTTACGTGGCGGTTGCTAGGTTGTTTGCGGCTCAACTGGCGAACGACTCTGATACCATGGACAAGATTGCCGCCTTGCCAGCCAACATGGATAGGAATGGCCGAATGGCACTCATGCATTCCCTCACCCTCGTTTCCAAGTGGGCACCAACAGCAGGTGGTTCCCATGACTGTGTCACAAATATCTCATCTGCAATTTGTTTGCTTCTCCATAATGCGCAAGTGCCTTTCCCGATACCCCCCAAAGTCTCGTTCTCTGCCACGACGTGCTTGCCACTACCTGATATGCACCTCCTTCGTTATCTCTATCAGAAACACATTCTCACCCGCGGAAGACGTATCACTTGTGTTCCAGAACCTCTCATGACGTCGAATCGTTGGTCCGAGGTCGTCTACCCCCGAGTTACATCCATCTGCATGAACAAGAACAAGGAAAGGTTCTTTATAAACGATGAACAGAGGTTTCTGAATTATATCCAAGATGTCGAGTCGGGCAAAAAACAGATCAGCGGAGCAACGCTTCTTCCCCACCTTCTTGCCATGGAGGCTGTGGGTTTACATCGTCAGAAAAGCCTACAAGAAGGCGCCGCGCGTTCTCCAGCCCGTGTTCTGTACAACCGAAAGCGCCTACTTTTGGAACCTCAGCTAAGGGTCGTCGACGCCCAATGGGCTACACTCTTAGGCCGCCTTCGGGAGTTTGGCCAGTTGGACAACTGTATCGCGGTCTGCGACGTTTCTGCATCCATGGGTTGTATCGGGGATTCTCGGTTGGTCAAATCCCCATTTAACGTCAGCCCGATCTGGCCTGCTGTCTCCCTCTCACTCCTCGTGGCGCGGCTGGCGAAGCCTCCCTTCAATGATATGTTCATTACCTTTTCTGAATCGCCGGAATTCGTCACCGTCGATCCCGAGGCCAGACATCTTTCTCTCGGTGCAACGATTGACTCCATGGGCCAAGCTGACTGGGCGATGAACACCGATTTCAATGCCATCTTCCTGAAACTCATCCTTCCGCTTGCCATCAAGCACAAAGTTCCAAAAGATCAGATGATCAAGCGGATCTTTGTCTTTAGCGACATGCAATTTGACAAGGCGGACGCTCAAACTGCCGATTCTCCAGATACGGCGGCCGCAGAGTGGAAGACGAACCACGACCTGATTGCGGACGCGTATGCGCAAGCTGGGTATGAGGTCCCAGAGCTGGTGTATTGGAATTTGTCTAACGCGCGAGACGGACTTGACATCACTGCGCCGGTGACAGGCGAGCGGCAAGGGGTGGCTTTGCTCAGCGGGTATTCTCCGTCGTCGCTCAAGCTCTTTATGGATGTCGAGGAAGAGCAAGGATGGGATGTACAGGCTGAGTCCAAGAGACCCGCTTTGACGCCGGAGGAATGGATGAAGAAGGCATTGGGGAGGAAGAGCTTTGATGGACTCGTTGTGGTGGACTAGAATACTTGCCAAGGACTGGTGGATCCCAACTCAATTATTCATAATCTACAGCACCGCTCAAAAACGCTCGTTCGTCGTTCATCGTGCATCCCAAGTAAACAAGACAATGGCTAGCAAATGCGACATCGGCATATTGGGTCACCTTTACGCGACTCTGCGTCGTCGTCACTCCATCTTTTGAGACCGTTCATATTCCGTCCTCGGCCCCCTGTGTGAGCTGTTTCGCGCCCTTTGCAACCCAGCCGTATCTTTCATCTTCTTTGCAACCCGCCCAGTGGCCCAGTCAGATTCCTCTAGGCATGGGTCTTTGTTGAGTTGGTCGTGCCAGTGGGCGAGCACCTGAAGCTTAGCCCCTCAGTCTGATTGGTTGGAAGGGTGTTATTATCTCCACTTTGGCATCGCACAACCTTTACGTCCAAGGTAGCGCCATTTCATTCATCTGTTGTCTTCCTACAGAGATCCTTGAAACCATATTCATTCGTGGTGCTTGTGATCACCATAAGATTGTCCACGGTGACTCTACTCCGATTCCGCCTTCTTGGCTCAACGTCTCCTACGTTAGTCGTCGATGGCGCAATATCGCTCTCGATTGTCCCGTTCTTTGGACTTACCTTTTTATGACATCCCCATGCTAGACAGAGGAGCTATTGGTCCGATCCAAGCAGGCATCATTGAAGGTATACGCGACACTGACTACCGACGATCAGTCGGTGTGGTTTCTCAAGAAAGCATTGAACCACTTAGAACGTATCGAGGAGCTTTGCATTCGCATCCCATTTGCCCGCTGGCCCCAAGGCATTCGGACTGAGAATCTTGCCAAGCTGTGCTCGTGCCGTGCTCCCCGTCTACGAATGGTTCAGATATCGTTGCGTCGATCTCCTCAGAGTCCGCTTACTTGGATATTCTTTGGTGGAGACATGCCAGCCATCCGTACTCTCGACCTCTTATATTGTCCAGTGCCTTGGTACTCATTCAAGCTGGCCGGTGTGATGATACTCCGTTTGCATTGTATTCCCGCCGAGTTTCAACAAAAGCCCTGAGGAATTCTTGGCGACGCTTGGTTCCATGCAGAACCTGGAAGATCTATACCTCAGAAACGCCCTCCGTAGCGCCCTCAGTTTCCTGTCCAGCACGGCATTCAAGACATTCCGGAAAATTGACTTACTCCATCTCTCTCACCTCACTGTCTCAGCTCCGCTCTATGCTCGTCGCAATGCTGTCGTGTACGAATATCCCGCCCAAGACAACATGCAGGCTACGCTACATTGTCGAAGAAGATCCCTCCAAGAATGGTTATGCATCATTATCGTCACTTCTTGCCGAAAGATTCTACATGATGGAAGACCAAGGGTTCCCCCCCGATTCGTACATTGGTCATCGAGTTCCTCGAATTTGCACAGAGCGCGGTCATCGGTTTCAGTGCATTGGAACATGACTGCTATTCCACCTTTCCTGCGTTTGATGAACAATGTTGAAACACTGATATTCCTCTCGCGATTATTGTTCCCTACGACCGTAGCCTAATACTGCAGAGTTCGCTCAGATAAAAAGTTTTTCCTCTCGTATGACGGTTTGCTGAGACGTGGTAGTGGCGGCCTTGATATCGTTGGGTGAGGCATCACGGAAGACTTGGATTAGACCGACATCAAAAAGCGACACGACATAGGCTTTTCCTACAATGTACATGAATAAAAATCGAAACAGAGCTCGCATATTACACCTCTGATTATTACCAATCCTTTTCACCGATCAACGTTTCTTACGCCAACATTGACATACTTCATCCCGAACCATTGACTTGTGTTCCAGACCCATCCACTCCCTCGGCATATTGACGACAGCGGTTCATCAAGAGTCGAACCGGAGGGTGCTGTCGGGTGGAGACCGCATCTCGGAGAGATTGTAAATCGGACCAGGCCTCATGGCACCTCGCGTAAAAGGTGATATCTTGCAACTCCAGCACCTCCAATTTCGGAGCGAAAATTTGATCTGGATCGGGATGCGCTTCTCCGACCTTGAGTATGGGAGCCAGTTTCGGCATCGGGGCGAGACTGAGTTTGATGTGCCGTAGATCCCGAAGACGTCCAAAGGTATGCATCCAAAAGTTCGCCGAAGGTAGTGGGCTGATGACGTGAAGATTCTGAACGCCTTTCAACGGTAAGACGGAGCAAATTTCGTATGTTGTACGACACTGCATAACCGCCAAGTTCAAGAAGATCTGGAGAGAGAAATTGCGATTCCCAGGATTCTGTTCGGACCCACGGAGCGCGAGCATTGGTCCCAGCCGAGTAAATTGGACGATCAACGAATGAAACGGTTCTTGATCTTGGGTCGCGGTGTATCTTTGTGCAAGAACAGAACCGAGCAAGGCATATTCGCGAAAATCGAGGGATTCCTCAACCTTGCACTCTAGGCGGATTTCTGCGTCCAACGGAAAATCTATGCGAGATAACAATGTAATAACCGTTGAAATGGGCAGGGAGACAATAAACCGGGAAAGATGGGGTAGTTTGATCTTTTCAGAGGCATTGAACACCATGCTGCGGATAAACATTCGAGAGCTCGGAAAGACAGAATTGAGGTATATATGAGAAAGGTTTCCCATCCCGCTCAGCGTCGCTAAGAACTCCTCCACATTCTCTTGAGGGTGACCATGTGTACGGCAGAGACTGAGAATCCTCAATCCACTTGGGTTCAACGAAGACAACGGCACATGACAATTTACGAGCTCCAAGGTATGAAGGGCGGGGGTGTCTCCAGAAAGAATTTCTCCATGAAAGGTTTCGAGGGACCGCTGGAGAAGAAAGTTGACCAGTGAGATTTTCAGGACTTGGAGCTGAGGAGCGCGTGAGGAAAGTTTGGAAAGAACTTGATCACCTTGGTCGGAGGGGATGTCCAGCTGAAGCTCTTGAATACGGTCTACATGTTCCAACACTTTCTCGACAGACTTCGGCGACCAGGTGGCGCGGTCTGGGATAGTGATATGTATCTTCAGGGATGCCTCCCTCGATCTGGCCAGGAACTCTTCTGTCCAACGCGGCGACATCGAAGAAATGCGGGTCCAAAGCACAGCGGTGTTCAGAGCGACATTGCGCCAGCGACGACAAACGTAGGAAACATTGAGCCAAATGTCCGGTGTGTATTTGTATTTATAGTTTCTGTCCTCGGGGCGGACGTGATGGTCACGAGCACAAAGGAGAAATATGTCGGCCAGGGTGTCGTCCGCAAGGCGGAGAATGAAAGAAAAGGAATTCCTTTGGGTTCCGAGCTTGGATAACAGTAGCTTTTGTCGAATAATCTTTCTGTCGAGAAGGGCGAGAGCCGTGTTCTCCATGCTGTAGATCGAATACTGGGGAAGATGAGCTTGACGTTGGTCGTTCAGAATACAGATGGTATTTACAGACAGCGTGCCAGTGACACTTGCAAGTAGCATCAGCCTTCACGTCAACGACTACTACCGGACAACTCACATTGGTTCAGGTGGTATAGGTAGTATGTGAGACTGCGTAGCAGTAGCAGGACTGATTGGAGGTGGCAAGTTGGGATGAGGTGCATGGAAGGAGGCACGCGTTTAAATAATCGTGGCTCCATTGTTTGCACGACCACCCGCTACGGGTCCACAATATTGTGACGTGGTGTGGAGACAGTTGATTGCGAACATCCAAAGTGCATGTTTCGTTCCTGTCAAAGCACACGGCTACAATGGAAAAGCTCAGCGATCTATCAGTCAACGCCAAACTATTACCATCTCTGACTTGAGGGTGTCTCGCAGGCCTGATTGTCAACTTTGGCACAACAGGTAACCTGCATTGGTCCCCAGGTCCAGGGAAAAGTATAACAAGCCGTAGAGCGTGATGGTCAGTTCAGTTGAGACAATGTCACGGTCACGCGCTTCTTGTTCAAAGCCCATCCACGTGATTTCAAAGCGGTGCCACACTACGCTTGGACGTCGTGCATGCAGCTTTGGACATCCTCTCAAAGTGGTTCGGGTTACGAAATAAAGCGGCAACACCACACGAACATCCTGGTTTTCATTCAATGGTCAGTCTCAGATGGTTATGTGTGGCCGGCTCATACTCGCGGCCGACTACAATCTCCCTTTGCGATCCTGCCTCCTCTTTGTTCAATGTATGTATCGGCCAACTGCTCCTCCCGCACGCTCCCCAGAGAGAATCCAGACAAAAGTTCTCTTCAAAAAGCCTGGCAAACCTAAGATGCGCAAAATTGCGTCGACAGGAATGACGTTGACGGGTCGCTGTACAGTGTCACTCGAGATGACATTCTCGTAGGATCGTTGTACACGGAGTTTCTGCTCGCAGAATCCGGAAACTACACTTTAGTGATATACTCTAGTCGTTGATCTCACGGCGTCGCTGACCAGCGTCAGGTGGAGAGACGAGGATAACATCCATAGTAAAACACTCCGATGAACTGATCGCGACGCATAATCTGGAGCATACCTTCAGTCACAGCCTCAGCCCCCTCCTACGGTTAGCCTTTTTGACGCGGAAACGACCCCCAGTCATACCGTCGAAGGGGTCCCAGCATCTAGTCATAAGGAATCGACCAGTAACCCCCTTTGCGTGTTGCAAGGGCATCACAGAGAGATTGTAGGTCGGCAGTTCCCCAGCTCGGCGCTTCCTTGGCCGCATCGACACCAAAATGTCATGGAGTTCCAATTCCTCCAAGGCGGGTGCAAGCGTCCGGTCAGCATGTCCATCTTGACCCGCGCTTTCATCCTCGATGAGATCTGAGAGGGAGATTAAGGATGCTAGGTCGCGCAATCTGCATTTCCTCAGCTTGATGTACCGTAAGCCTTGAAAACGACTGTTCGGTACCCTGGGGATTCGATGGCCAATGAACGGAATAATGGAGCGGATAGTGCCTAATCGTTTTCCGAGAACTGAAAACAGCAAGGCAGGGTCGTCAACGACGAAACTATTTTCATAACCCCACTCCAGCCTGAGTTCGGTCCCGAACGGGACACATACACGAGTCAGGAATTCGATGATTGTCGAGGAAGGAGCAGGGCATCGCGAAAATACAGATTTTCCAAGTATTGCATGGAACGTAGCGAAGCCAGAAAATCGACCATATTTTTCCGAATGGAAGGGGAATTCTATGGAGACCGAGAGTCGTCCAACCGGTCAGCTTGAACGAATACTGAACAATCTGAGCTTTCTCCATAAAGCGCAAGAGTCAACGAAGGTGCCTTGTGAATAGTGGATTCACCTGTAACTTCAACGGTGCCTGCTTCGATTGACCAATGACTCCCTTGTCCAGCGCGCAGATGCGGTGAGGTAGAACCAGAGATCTGGACACGCGAGAGCCAGTTCACGCCAGTGACGTCAAACGTAGGATATATTGACCCGAGTAGGGGCGGATGGGAAGGGACGTCCATCAGCCGTGGTATAATAATCGCGAGCACAATAGACGAGTGCGATTTTCAGAATCTTGGGCAGAAGGCGAAGATGAGGGGAGAAGTAGGGGATCGCAGATGCCACGTCAGCCATATTTATGGTTATCCATCGAAAGTGATCGATCAGGATACGATTGGTATAACGACGGGCTTAGACTGACGGTGAGACGTGTATGGCGAGTGCACGTCTGGGTGGCAATGACGCCATGTCTACTGAGTCTCCGTTTCTCCCAGTACTACTGCCAACATATTTCCATCTTCCGCTCATCCTTCTAACCAGCATGCTTGCAGCGTTTGCGTGGGCTAGAATCTCAAACTCTAGCATGAATCGACCATGCTGTTCGTTGGTGGGCTCCTCTAGACGGATCATGACCGACAGTGATGTTCCAAATTCGACAAGACAGTGAATGTCATTACACCAACCTCGACGACCATCAATGATTAGGCAGACCGAATGAAGAAAAACTATGCCCAGTAACTCGATCCCTGTCCTCAGACGAAACGACCCCATCCCAAGAACGCATGGTATCCGGCCTCGTGTATGTACCCGCCTTGCATTGGTTCATGATGAGCCGACCTTGGGGTTTACCGCGGGCGGAAAGCGCATCAAGGAGACGGCGTTCTGAACTCTCTCCCATCGGAAAAGTGGTCGCGTAGAGCACCAACTTTTCCAGGGACGGAGCTAAAACGCGACCAACGAGAGCATGCTCAACCTGATTCTCCTCGGTCCCAGTGGAATGGGGAGAGAGTGCGGAAGCAAGATCTGATATTTGCCCCCGGCTCACTTTGAGGTACTGTAGATTTTGAAGATGTCCCAAGGTCTTACTCCAGAAGGCGGACGAGGGTAGAGGGTAGATGACGTGAAGTGTCTGCACCGTTGTGATAGGGAAACAAAAGTCTCCTAGGACGTGACCAATATTGAGTATGTCTTCGTTCCAATGAATCTCAAGCTTGAGAGGAATGTTGGAGCCCCATTCCATGTGTGATGTGTCAGCAGAAGAGTCGCAGTCGCGTTCCAATGCACTGAAGGTGAGTCTAGTCTTGCGAGTCCACCGAGAATCAACGATCAAGGAACGGACCGGTGGGCCAGAAAATGCCTGTTCAAACGCAGTAAATCTTTGTGTAAGAGCCGACGATAATAGGGCATAGTCGTCTGTGGTGGAATAGTCCTCGGAAAGGCAGCTCAGCCTGAGTTCTGCGTCCAACGGAATGTTGACGCAAGACAACAATGAGCTGACCGCCGAAAGGGGAGCGACGATCAGGAGGGAAGAAAGATAGGGTAGGTCAAATTTTTGGAAAGTATGGAACGAGCTGGTGGAGAGGAATGGGGAAGCGCTACGAAGCGCATCGGTGAGAACCAGTTCTGTGAGGTTTTGCATAGAACCCAGCGTGACAAGGAACTCCTCCGTATTCTGTCGAAACCGATTTGGAACACGGCATAGGCTGAGTGTTGTTAAGGCACCGAGGTTGAACAAATACCAGGGCACCGGAGAGTTCGAGAGCTTCAGGGAGGAGAGGGCTGGGGTGTCTCCCTCAAAGGGTACAGAAGACCACTCCGGAGGATCGCGCTTGAACGACAGATTCAGTTTTTTCAGGCGTGGAGTGATTGGGGAAAGTACGGAAAGAAGCCGACTATGAATATTGTCTGGAAATTCCAAATCCAACTCTTCGAGTCGTACCGCGTGCTCCATCAACATCTCCAAAAGCCTCAAATACCAGGAGTTGGGTTTTGATCTGGTGAAAGTGATTCGTATTTTCAGCGGTGCCTGCTTGGACCGGGTCAACAATTCTTCTGTCCAGCGTAATGATAGGACGAAGTGGTAAGTCCAAAGGGTTGGACAATCCAGAGCCACACGACGCCAGTGGTGACAAGTGTACGAGAAGTTGACCCAATCGGGAACTTCGTAGATGGGCGAGGAGGTCTCGCGATGATGTTTGAGAGCACAGTAGACAAAGATAGCTGCGAGCAATTCTGAAGGGAGTCGACAAATGGGTGACAAAGCATTCCTTCGGCTACGGAGACTACGCATCTCCTCGTCGATGAGAGCACGAGCCTCGTCTGCCATCCGTGGTACTAGGCTCGATAAAGCCTGGAAACTAGAAATTTCAGCATCAGAGATATGTAAAATAGTCAGCGACTGACCTGTTCAATGTATATGTAGTATTTTTGAAACTACAGGTCCGGGGGGAACGCGACAAGAGGTGAGAAAAGAAAAGACTCGGAGACTCGGATCCGAGCTTACCTCATCCGAATCACGTCGCCGAGTATGTAACGATTCAACGAGCTCGTTCCTAATATCCGCTATTATATGTGCATCGCTAACAACAACCCTTCCATTCCAGTGCCATTTCAGCATGTATGTGGGTCGTGCATCGCTTGAGTCACTGTGTCGGTTTACATAAACAGTAAGTACTTAGTTACATCGTATTGCAGCAAGCTAGGTTATACATTCGGCATGACATTCGGAAGAGTACTCTTTACTACGACTGCAAAATTCGCCACAAACACCTGTTCCACCCAAGCAATCCAACCTTTGTAATCGCTATCAACGTTGGGAACTGGCGTAAGTGAGACGGACTTTGTCGCGAACCCGCTCGGCAACTATATTGAGGGCCCTCGAACCCGTTCTGCATTTCGTGAAGGTGAGGGTGCCTGGTGATCGTTTATGGGCCATCCTGGCAAACGCCTTGATGGCCATAACAGGCCTTTGTAGCTTCACATTGGGTTCTGTCTCCATCGGTAGAAACGTCATGTACTGAAGCTCTAACTCGTCCAGCTTGGGTACCAAGAAGGGGTCCATTTCAGTGAGCATGGAAAGATCTGGCATGTAGCCCTGGGCCAATTTGATGTAGCGTACTTCTTGGAGATGTCCCAGCAACGTCGTCCAAAAGACCTGCGAGCATGGGGGATGCCAGACGGAAAGAGTCTGGACATCAGACAAGGGGATGGCGCGACAGATATCGTTTATGATGCGATTCTTGTCGTTGATCGATCTGCCCAGTGTGATCTGGAGAGGGATGTGATAGCCCCACATCTCGCGCGATACGAGGATGAAAGGGTCGACATCGCGGTCATTCTCACTGAAAGCAAGTGTCACAATCTGCCTGGGAAGGAAGGCCTCGGCCTCGGACTCGGCACTGATGGCCAATGAACGAATAGCTGGGCTGGGCGGGTCCTGTTCTTCGGCTGTTCCATATCTTCGTGCAAGGAGCAAACAGAGCATAGCGACGTTATACTCGGGAGGGGAATCGGGTTCGGGATCGCATTCAAGTTGGAGCCTGACCTCCGTTCGCACTGGGATATTTACGCGCGAAAGGAATGCGACTACCGTCGAAAACGCTGCGGCCATTGAGAAACTGGAAAGAAACGGTAGATCGATCTTGTCCAAGGCTGGAAACGTTGCACTAGACGGAAAACCAGTGGCGCTAACAAGGGCATCGGAGAGCTCTAGGTATTGAAGACCTTGCAGACGACTCTCAGGTTGAGTCAGCATGGCTAGAAACTCCTCCAAGGTTTGCTTGCATACAACAGGAACATCATGCAGACGAAGATCCGTCAAAGCAGTCGTGTTAAAGGATTTCAGCGGTACCGGACAGTTTGAGAGCAGGAGTGTGCGTAGGGCCGGAGCGTTCCCGCCAAAGAGTTCCGGGGGGCTTTCCAGAGATTCGTCCGCGTACATGATGAACAAGTATTCCAAGCGAGGGGGGCGAGAAGAAATCTTGGAAAGAACCTGATTCATGTTCGCGGTGGGAAGGTAAAGATGTATTTCCTGAATGCGATCCACATGGTCCATCACTTTCTCCACACAGCCAAACCAGTCGCGGGGAGTGAATGGGGCAATAGAGCCCATGCTGATGTAAATCTTCAAAGGTAACTCCCTAGATCTGGCCAGTAGCTCTTCTGTCCAGCGCGGCGACGTTGTAAACAAGTAGGTCCAAAGCGTTGGGCAGCTCAGAGCGACCTCACGCCATTGACGGCAAACATACGAGACCCCAACCCAACTTGGCGGAACTTTTGAGGGAGAACGGTAGTTCCAGTCGGAATGGTAATGGGAGCTAGCGTAATGGATGAAGATGTCGACCAGGACTGGAATTGGAAGGCGAGAGACCAAAGAATGGGAATTCCTTTGGTTGTGAAGATAGGATAGGATCAACTTTTGTTTGGTGATCTCTTCGTCGATGCTCGCTAGGGTGACGGTCTCCGGATCCACGTCGTAGTGTGTTGGATCTTCAGACTGCGGGTGGGTACTGGTCTGGCGCACTAGAAGTGGGATCAATATTGTCCACGGTACGATTGTAGATGCACTGCCAGTGGGCGACTTACGAAGGTTAGACATTTTCGAGATGCGGCAGGGATGGTCTTGTACAGGATGCCCGCACGAGAACGAGGAACGGAACAACCACAACCCCACCAGTATTTATACCGTCTCAAAACGTCCACCTGTGGACCATCGCCATCGCATTGTCCACAGCGGAGTTACCCTCGGGACAATTATATCATTGTTGTGACCACTGGGCCATTGTGGAGTCCGAGTCACGGAGGTCCATGTGTGTAATGGTTTTCTTTGTGTGTAACATAATGCGTCGACACAATGGAGCGTGCGTAAAAGCACTTTCCCTCGGACCGATGGTTCACCCATCGCTGTAGCGTATTGAGTAGGACTAGTTTAGACGGTCACTACACAATAACATCGCTTGTCCAAAAAAAACAAAACATAATGCGTCGATCAATCACGGCAGCAATGTCCAATTGGTCAAAGCACCGATTCTCGTTGCGATGTGGACTACTTCTTTGGCGGCAGCCCTACGGCAAATTCACTCAACGACTCTTCCCCTCCAAATTATGAGATGCACGTCCACCAGCCGATCAAGTAAGAGCAAGTGATGTTTACTGGCTTCCTTACTTTTAAGTAGTGTACTAGTAAACTGATTCTAGTAAAATCGGTGGTGTACTGTAATGGAGTAACGAAGTCATGAATAACAAACTTAACGTCGGAAGCAACTACCACACGACAAGTACACATCGGCACGAAAGGAGGAATGACATGGAAGCAATCGGCGACAAGTAACATCAATCAATACAAGATCGTAAATGGGTGTCGCATAGATTCGTAAACGCAGGACAGTCGATTTATGGTAAACGGATCACTGGCACTTGGAAGCAGAATATTGGAGGTAGCCACCGTAAGCTGCTTGAGCATCTCCGTACAAGGTCTCCAGCAAGGACCTTTCCTGTTGACTAAACTCGATCATATCCCAATCTGCGTCAACAAATTCGAGCTTCTCCTTGTTGAGTAGGCGGCGCACAACAGTGTCCTTCCATTGCATCCAGACTTTGGTGTCGTTGGGGAGGAGCTCGTTGAGAATTTTCGTCGGATCTTCAGGTTCGAGGACGAGAAGAACGAACACCACCATGGTTGTGCGCGTGCCGAAGATGTACTTGTTCAGCACTGGTTTGTCGAGTACGCTGTTGAGTAAGATGTCTCTCTGGATCTTCTCCCTGTCCAGCGAAGATAACCACGAGTTGTAGATCCAAGAAACGCCGAGGGAAGTGACAAACATGAGTTGACCGAACAATGAGCCTTGTGGGACAAGGAGCAGCTGAGCAATGAATTGGATAGTAAGCAGGACGGAACACCATCCAATGTTTTGGTATTGAGGTTCGCTGGAGAAACTGAGGGAGAACCTGCCACGGGTGATAGAGTTGACTGCACCCTCCGCACCCTTGAGCAAGACGATCTGCTTGTCGGAGCTAAGGATACCATCGCCAGGTGGGGATCCTTTGGCGGGGTCCGGATGTGTGAAGATGAACTTTCCTGAGCCGATAACGAGGCAGGAAATACCGCTTGTGAGGATGCCCAAAAGGATCAACGAGAACGAAAACCAGTCCCGGAAGACACCGCATGCAACGCAGGTGGCGATACTGACGGAGATAGGGATGGCCGCAAAAATCGGGGAATACGCGCTGATGCGTTTGGGATACATCTGGGGTGCAGGAACGTGGTTAAGTTGGGCGATGGTAACTCCAACAGATTGCGTTTTTCTCCCCTCCACAACCATTCCTTGCCGAGAAGCACACTCCTTCATGAAGAGAGCGCCTAGATGACCGGTCTCCTCAATGACGGTACCAGAGTGAGCGGCTCTGAACTTGGGACCCTTCCAGCCATCCAAATCGAACAAGGTAGCCGGATCGGTGTGGACACCCGGGAAAAAACCGTCGAAAAACCTTGATTTTGCGAGAAGGCCGTATCGTTTGGCAATCTGATATGATCCTGGAGAATTATACCACCCTAGCCACTGCCTATTCTCGTAGACATGGACAGTGGCCATGGCAGACACTGCTTCATCCCCACCAAAGACGCCGGCGACACCCGAAGTGTTCAGGGTGAAAGTGGAATTCTCGAGTGGTAATGGAGGGGCAGGCATTGACCGACGACTGAAGACGCTAGATATTTCAGGGATATACATGTGAGCGCAGATCAGAGGATGCAAGAAAAGGCGTACGAGGACAGAATGGTTGGAACGAGAGAATTCATACTTATGTATTGGTAGCCGATGAGGGTCGATTTCTATTTAGAGATTGAAGTTGGGGATTATGCGGTCGCTGAGGCACAAGGCAAGAAGTACGAGTGAGGAATTGCGGTTTGCAAGTCGTCCTCTGAATCTTTATATGCCTTCGAAGAGTATGATAGTGCCACTAAGTACTTGCCACTGTGACAATGGAGTGGTGGAGCAAGCGGCATTGTTGGCATTGATTGGCATTGTGAGAGGACTCCGAGTCCATTACGTCATAGCTCAGGCTTTGTTAGTCGGACTTCACTTTGGTCCGCTAGACATTCAATTCAGTCTGGCTATGTCTCACTATTCATTTGAACGCCAACACAATGCAGCGTCAGGAAAATATCCAAGTGGAACACTGGCAATATTGAGCAAATGAGTACAACGGCTTCACTTAAATCCGGGCAATGGCAGTCTTAACGCCACCCTGGCGATTCTACAGCATGTCCTTTAATTAATCATGTCCCCAGCGCACGGGTTTGGAGGGCGGTCAAATAACGGTGAATCGCCGCAACACGGAATGACTATCGTATGTCTGACTTGAATTTCCGCATGTCCAAGTGGCGCTTTGATCCCAGTTAGTCAAATACCATGCGTTGACGGTGCTCATGTGGTGCTCATTGAAACGTCTTTCTGGCTAACCCATCCAATGAGCGACTATCTGGTGGCTGGAGGATCAATCGGTCCGATACATTTACGCCGATAACTGGGTCTCAATCGTGTTGTGCGACTCAGATTTCCCCAAGGAGATTGGATTCGATCAACAGACTACCTTTCTTGGTGCACAGCCAAGGATCAAAGACCTTTCCTAGGATCTATAAGAGTAATGTAGGGGATGTTGATGTTGGCGGCGCGCCAACGTTCCGCCAAAAGCCAATTCAGCGTCCCTTGCAAAAGGTTTATTATCTGCTTTGTCCCTCCAGCGTGGAACTCTGTGCCATCCTGTGTTGTCGTGTCAAAACGGCGTGCGCACACGTTTCAACTAAACCATAGCCATCGGATGGAGTCGCCACGTGCCTTCTAAGCAGAATGTCTGAGAACAGCTACGATGCTCACGGACCGTGATCATCATGGGCTCTGATGAGTCTCCTCACAAGGGGGCTGGTACGAAGAGTTCTGCGGATGGCGCTGACCGTACTTGATCGATAAGATAGCTGTGAGTTTCAGAATTTGAATTGCACAAAGATGGGAGTAATCTCGAACCCCAGAAGTGGGGTGTTATCTGGGAAGACCACTCGTGTTCAGGGACGCAAAATCCTTGGAAGGGGCAGCCCAACGTTCCTAATGATGATGGGCGCATGCGCCCGTCGTCATGTACATAATTCCTTGATGTGTAGCCAAGCAGAAGTTGGGCAACTCACCAAGTACGTGTGTACCTCTATGCATGTGGCGTTCAAACTAAATCGTACAAAGAAGGGGGGGATTCTTCCATCCTTTCTTGTCTGCATCGGGGATCGAGACGCCTTCGCTTAAAGGGCAACATGACATGTGATGGTACCGCCGTTAGTATCGACGAACTAGTAACTTGAACTCAACTCCAGCATGAAATCGTGTGCGAACGAGGCTAAGCTAACAATTGATCGAGCGGCACGAAGGCATGGAACGGTTGGCCGTGGTCGGTCTGACGAATCATTGGAAATCGACTCGGAGAGGCAAAGATACAGCCTGCCAAACTGTTACCTTGCTCACCAAACCAGGAATGCTCTAAATACACACTCGGGGCTGGGGATGGTACCCATCAGTGCTTCACCGTCTGTCCTTGAACTCTAACTCCCAATGGACATCAAGGGCTACTAATCCATGATCGAGTTGTCTTTGTGCTACTGTCGGGCTTGGGTTCCGCGAGTCTTGAAGAATTTCACGGCCGCTCACGCGATAAGTCTTGATCGGACAGAGAGCAGACCGCATTGGCTCGCCTTCTTCACCCTGCCAGCAAACACTGCTGTACCAAGACGTTCAGATAGATGGTCAAGGCAAATCTAAGCTGGAGCGCATTGCAAACGTCCAGGTCCACATAAAAATAGCTGGCGTCTCCACAGTCAGCTCCCAACAGAGAGCAGAGTAGACCATCTCGCACCCAGATCTCCGGTTCAACCCATAGTTCGCCTCAAACGCATGATACACTGCATCCCAATCCTAGCACTGGTATGTCAACCCGATGCAACCGGGTGACCGCTTGCAAGCCTCCGGACGGGTGCACGTTATTGATTGGGTTCAGCCGCATGTCAACGGCGCAGAGGATCGTTTGTCGGAGATGGTTAAGACAGCGGTGGACGTGATAACGTGCTTGGGTTGTTGGCAGTGGCTAGACATGGCCTTGCGAACACGAACGAGGCAATGGAGCGAATTCACCATGCTCAGGGGGTGTACATCCGAATTAGACCGAGGGGGATGAGGCCGTGCTTCCCTGATGGCGAGGCCCATTCGAGGTCGGCAAGGGCGCGGTTGATGGGATCGTGCACTGTCTCTTCAGTAGGGAGCGTACGGGTGCGGAGCTGGGTGTCAATAAGGAGGAGTCGCAGGGAAGGGTTGTTCCGAATGCGTGTTGTGTTCGATACAGGGGGGACATGAGTTGAGAGTGCGATTTGACATGGCTTGGGACATACTTTCACGGGGATCAACGGACGTGTAAATACGAACCTTGGGGTACTCTGGCTGGAGGCCAAGGAGTAGACGCCCAGCTTATGACAAACCTAAGTGGGAGGGTCGGACCACTTGATATTTATGACAATCTTGGCCCGCCTTCGAGGCTAATGGTTTGGGGATTAGCACCGTACGAAGCTAGGATTCGTGCAGACAAGCCCGAGTCCGCAGAGTAGTAGAACACCATGACGGACTAACCAGGTTAACAACCTCGACAAACAAACACCCGTCCCAAAGGCACACTAGGATAGTTCAACTTCACCACCATCGAAAACTCGAACCCCGACGTCGTAAGTTGTCGATAATATTATTGTGCTGTAGTATGCCTGACCCAGAGTTCTTACTTCTGGTTAAGACCACTCACCCAAACCGGTTTTGTTTCTTGAAAAATTCGACATGGTATCGATTGCCCAAGCTTGGGCCTGCATTGTCCTCAAGCAGCATAGTCAAAGGAATGCCTTGTCCCCAACATGTCGCCTTCCAGCGGAACTACTTGCAACTGTCTTTATCCATTGCGCTCGCGACTTCTACAACACCGTCGGTTCTCACTGCGATGGCAAGGTACCCCACTGGGTCAACGTTTCATATGTTTGCCATTATTGGCGCGATGTGGCTCTGGGCTGCCCAACTCTTTGGACGTACCATTTCGTGTTGTCGCTACGCTGGACGGAGGAGCTGCTGGTTAGGTCAAGGCGAGCACCCTTGAAGATACATGCCGAGTATGGTTTGCTTCAGAGGCACGACTGGTGGCCATCTCTCTGGAAGAAATTGATAAGCCATATAGGGGGCATAGAAGTGCTTCATTTGGACTTTCTGTCCGCCTCTGACGCCATTGTCTCCGAGGTATCGCTGTGCACCCCTCCTCAGTCGTCCTCATTATCTTCTGATGGCACACCAAGCCTCCGTACACTGAAACTGATAAACTGTTCCGTGCCGTGGTATCTGTTCAGCCTCTATGCCCTGACGACACTCTCCCTACACCATGTTCCCGGTCGATTTCAACAGAACATGGCGGAGTTTCTGGCCGCGCTATCTTCCATGAAACATCTCATGCATCTGTATCTCGAAGAAGCCCTTGCCAGTGACGAGGATTTTCTCACCAGCCTGGCATTGTCTCGGAAAGTCGAATTACCTCATCTTTCTCGCCTTTTGGTCAATGGTCCATTTTCGACGGTGATCGCATTGTTGTCATGTGTCAACATCCCAGCGGATACAGAACTCAGGCTACAATCTAATCTTGAAGTCGACACCCCTCCTAATCATCTCACCAGACTCTCTTCGATTCTTGCGCAAAGACTCAGCCTGTTTGAAGACAAGGCTTTTCCCAGCTCAACAATTCGTTCATCGATCATTCATCTTGATTATTTACGAAGCGTGGGCGTCGCATTTAGTACATCGGAACTCTTCCGCAACTCCTCCCTTGGAATATCAGCCATGCATTGGGATGACAACATTCCGCTTATGATCAGGATCAATCACGATGGTTCAAGCACTGGTTCGGATCGCATTTTAGAGGTGCTTTGGTGCTCCATGCCTTTGACAAGGGTGCGGAGTCTTTCCGTCAGCGGTCCTCCATTCTCGTCTGCTATTTGGAGGAAGATGTTGGAGTCCCTTCCAGACTTGGGATACCTCAAGCTGAGTGATGGCAGCATGCCAGATCTCCCATCCGTACTGTCTGGTGACGACGGGGAACACCACGAAGGAGAATCGCGGACGGTGGCACTGGCACTCGAGGAGATAGAGCTCAATTACATTGAATTTTCAACCGCTCTATATGAAGTCAGCCGAGAGCAACTCTACGCGGCGCTTTGTAGCCACAGGTCCAAAGGTCGACTCGTCATGCATGAATGCTGGATGGACCGTGGTTTATTCAACTCCGTTGTTTTGTGGGGTGATGGTCGCATTCGTGTTGTCAGCGAGAAGCTGTTGGATTCGGATGAGACGGAAGAAGAAGACGATGAAGAGGAGGAGGAGGAGGAGGAGGAGGAGGAGGAGGAGGATAGCGAGAGTGATTCTGAAGATTTGCACGATGATTGAACCTAATAAAATTTCGTGCAGTGTTTTCCTGACTTGTCAGATGAATACGACCTCGGCGACTCGGAATCATAGGCATGATTGGTCAGCAACGCTAGAACACCCACTACGCTGCCCATCACGAGGCAGAAGTTCCCGCTTCTCTCCTGCGTCCACTGAAGCTTGTAAAAGTATTTCAAGGTTCTCACTCTTTCAAGTTCAGCGTAAATCAACAACATTCTCTACCGATGAAGACCGAGTCCGAGACCCCCCAAACGTCCACCCCAGCACAGACTCAACCTGCTGCTACGCAGTATACTGCACAGTGGGGTACAGCGCGTGCGTCGTAGCTCGTTTTCGTTTTCGGTTGATCATAAATCGTTATTCTGGTCGGTCAGACATTCCCATCGACCCCGCACTCCAACAACAGTCTCAGGTAGCGACGTCAGTCAATCGTCTTTCCCAATCGACATCCCATCGTGCATACTGAACTTCTTCCAGTACCACGCCTTATTCGCATTACCAATATTCGCAACATTATCCCCAAGCGGCCTACACGCACTACCAGTATGCCTCCGCGATGAGCACAACGCAAACGCAACAGCGCCAGGTTACTACAACTTCCACGACTACTGGGGCCTCTACCAGTGGCGTGGACACTGCTGACGTGGCTACACTGAATGACGCGCTTGGTAGTGCTGGTGTAGATCTGAGGGTATTTGGCGTCTTTCAGCTCTGTTCAGCCTGTTTAACGACCCGTTTCTAGGCAGAGGAGGAAAGTTTACAGCGATCGTACGATTCACACCAGTCCTACCGTCCTTTTGAGGATCGTTCGAAGAAGCAGCCTACGACACCATTCTTTGACACTCGATATCTCGGTCCGACGATGCGCACCATTGGAACACAACACAAGGTTACCAAGGTTCCAGAGGATTCCGTGAACTATCTTGCTCTCGCTCTCCGTGCGCGATTACAGGATCTCGTCGTCGCGATGATCGCAGCCGCTCGTCATCGTGCCGACGCGCAATACGACAAATCGCCATCCATGTACGAGGACGGGACCCCGATGTGGAGCGTTGTTATACGTAGCGACCTGGGAAAACAGCTTGCCGCTCTTGAAAAGACTGAGAGGGAGGAGGAAATGAAGATTCGGAGGGAACGGAAAGAGCGGGCCGACCTCGCCGCTGCACATGCGGCTAATATGGCTGCCCAAGCTTCCGGAAACGGGAATGCGATGGCTATAGATGACGAAGATGGTGCCCCCAAGAAGAAGAAGAAAAAGGAGGGACCCGGCGTCACGGCGAGAAATATGTCTGAAGACGTACGGAAGAAGATGTCGAATGCGGTTGCTAGTCAGGCTGCGGGACTGGGCGGGAAGTATGCGTGGATGACTGCGGCGAATGCGCCTACGACGGCTCCAAAACCGAAGCCGACTGCGATGGCTACGCCTGCAACGACAACACCGGCCACAATGTCGACGCCGGCGACGACGACTGCGCCAGCAGCGTCTACGACCGCTGGTACGTCGTGGGCTCGTCCGTATGTTTCAAAGAAGGCGGCAACATCCACGAGTCAACTTGCTGAGGAGGACAATAGGATGCTAGTGACGATGCGAGACGCGATGTTTGTCGTGGAAAGGGAAAGGGGACACGGTGGTGGACGTGGTTCTGCTCGGGGTTGGGTCTGATTAGTGGAGATCATTACGACGTTGTTTGGTCGTATTTAGCAAAGGCTTTGGAAATCAACAGTAACAGACAACGCCATTTGGAACACGGTCCCAACTTCCCAACACGGTTCACCGCATCAGTCATGTCCGGGGAACCCTCACAGCGCTCCTCGTTGATTGACATGTAAGTCAGCATTTCCAGTACTGGTTTTATGGCTTATTATCATTCTCGTATAGTACCTATCAACAACTACATTCATATCTGACTGGTCGCCGTGATGGAGGGTCGGCAGAGCAAATATCTCAAAAATTAAGGCCTCGCGCTTCGCAAATTCGCAATGTTTCGAAGCCTTACGGACAACCGACACCCGCGTCGCGCAAAGCAGTTGAAAGTGGCACCGTCACACTGCCAGACGAATCCGTCTTGCAACTGGACGACGTTTCCAAGCAATTCGCCATTGCGCTCAGCGCGCATTTCGACATCGACGAAATCCAAGCGTTTGTTCTACTCAGATCATTTCTCTACAACGAAGGTCTGTCGATAGGCTCCGATTCAAGTTCGGACAAGAACGTCGTCGAGGAGCTTCTCACTGCCATCACGCCATTCTACTATTCCGAGCGTCTGTTCCTGCTTCGCGTGCTCATCCCCCTCTTCCGCGCCCATGAAAATTCTTCAGACCCGATGCACGCCGTCGCTATGCAGAACCTCCCCGATATTCTCCCGGACGGTCGCGCGTTCGCCGAGTCGCTCGTCACCGAATACCTGCGAAAGACAGAAGAATCCGTGCCGGATATATTTAGTGAGGACCCAAGGGCCGCGTCTCGTTGGGCCAAGCAGAACTCGAGGGAGCAGTTGGCGATGTTGGAGGTGCTGTTTTGGACGATGTGGGGATACGTGGCTTGCGAGGGCGAGCTGGTGGTGAAGTTACTCGAGGCTGCCTACGACACCAACCTCGGGTCTTCGCAACAACATTCAACACTTCTCCTGGACGAAGAAGGCATGCAAGTTCTTCAAGACATCGCCGGTCTCTGGATGCTCATCACGATCGAGGTGTTGGAACTGGAGAGGATCGCAGAGCCGGATAGTATCGCAATCT
The DNA here is from genome assembly GCA_038089695.1 of Xanthoconium separans. Classification (NCBI taxonomy): domain Eukaryota; kingdom Fungi; phylum Basidiomycota; class Agaricomycetes; order Boletales; family Boletaceae; genus Xanthoconium; species Xanthoconium separans. The sequence goes on along the minus strand of JBBPLG010000150.1, from coordinate 16,719 downwards.
CGACGACTTCTACGGACAAAACGCTCTACACCACTTCCCCCGACTCGTTGAAACGAATACACGACCTCGTCACCTCAAATCCCGGAAACCAGCATGCATGTACCTACCTCGCGTGGGCATTCGTGCTATCTCGAATAGACGCGAACATCGGGGACATGAAGGAGGTCCCGCAGTCGTATCGATCCTTGTATGACTCGATACACGCACATCCGTCACGCAGCAAAGAACGAGAACCCATATACGTCGTTATGGGTCGCGTCGCATTGAGCAACGAAGTCGGCCTGTTCAAGCTCCTGTACAACTTGTTGACCACCTCACCGCTCTTTGTCACCGCGGTCGCATGGAAGGTAGGCTCTACCGTAGCGGACCCGAACGCGATTGCGTTCCGCTCTGTGCTGAAGGGTAAGTTGTCGCGCTCGAGATCGCTTTGATGAATCTAACGTCCTTTAAAGGTTTCCTGATGGCCGTTGTGGAGTTGGTCCCCGTCGAACTCATTCCTGACTTCGATTCCCTCGTCGAAGTATGGATCGCGCTGTTCGGAAGGAGCGAGAGTCGATCCGTGGCTGGCATATGTCGGCAATTCTGGCAGTCCGACTGGCGGCAAGGTGTCGCGCGGCGGGCTATAATAGACGTCGCTCGGTCGCGCTTCCCCATTCACTTCAGGCCTCTCGTGCGGCTCCTGCGCGCAATGAGCGCATTCGGCTTCCTTGACACCGACCCACTCTGCGTAGGGTCCTCTGCGGAATACTGCCAATCCGTGGACGAGGAAGAAGCAACCGAACGAGAAATGTGCGCGCAGCATGTATTCTACCACATGGACAAACTCCCAACCTTCTCGCTCGTCATCCCGTTGTCGTCGTGCACTGGTCCCAATGCAGTGTACGAGCGGATTCAATACGGACGCTCCGCCTCAGCTCCCGGACTAACGTACACCAACATCCGAGCAATCAGGTTGCCTGGCGGCTCCATAATACCGCCGCGCTCCACTGGGCGGCTTCTCAGTGGTGATGGTGGCGATTTTGTCGCAGTGTGCTGGCAGCATGAATATAGCGGCTGGAAAGTCGTTCTGGACGTGCTCGCCGAATATGTCACGCGCCGGAGCATGTACGCGGGCACGACGGACCTGTACCAGGACGTCACGTTCGGCAGAACGGGACCTGGTTCATCCCCTTTGACGTTACGATTGGAGGACGTTGGTATGGAGGTCGGCGATGGAGGCGATGAAGCGCTTGCAACGGACGCGCTAGATCTCATTCGCAGCGTCATACAGGACAAGCCTATGCTGGCGGAGGAGCTCTTGGAGTCGCTCGAGTCGGGAGATTCCACGCAAACTGACAACAATTCAGCTGACTTGGTGCAACTGACCACAATGATTCTTGAAGAAGCCCTCAGCAGTCGCCAGTCCCGGGGCTTCTCGCGCACTCAACTCGTGACGTCGGCGATGAGCGTGCTGTCGGCCTTGCTCACGTTACCTAAATACTCCCTTCGTGTTTGGTTGTACACACGTTCTGCGATCGCGCTTTTTGGTCCCAGTCAATCCTCCGGCTTCGCAGCGGTTGCCTTACCTGCCGAAAGAGCCACTGGTCAATATACGATGACCCTCGCGTTGCTGAACCTTGTCCAGCAGCTCCTTCAAGAAGCATTCGTCTCCGTGCTGACAATCCCCTCGGACAACCAGCGTTTGCGACAAGTCAAGGAGGAAGTGCTCCTGCGAGCGGCGAGCTTCGTGCACGGCGAGATTTGGGTGGAACACTTGGGTTGGAAATACGTTCAGCTGGGAGACCGCTTCGAGATCGGCCGACGAATATCCTCTTTCTACTCCAGTATACTTTCCCAGTCGCCCCCCACCATCAGCAATCGCCCGTTCCCCACGTTGAGCCAGGCTGTCATCGACACCTTCCTTCACAAAGCTACAACTTCCACCATTAACCCCCTTGTGTCGTCCATCGCAGCCAGTCCAAACGTCCTTGGGTCGCTGTACAACGCCGGGAGGTTCGGCGACGTGCGCCGCCTGATATACCTACTCGAATCGCACCTTCAGCTCGTCCGCTTAGTGTTGAACTACAAGCAGGTGGCCGCCAACAACAACAACAAGCCGTCCTTGCTAGAACAAGCGCTCTGCGCAAAAGTTGCCGGAGGTGTGGGCTTCTCTGATTCTGTGAGAGCACGCGTAGATCCTATCGATGTGCTCGCCACGTTCGTGAAGGAGAGGGACGTCGGCACGGTAGTCCCTTTGGAAGCCATGCGCGTCCTTTACGCCCTCTGTGCTTCTCTCTCGTTGGCGGTGCCTTCGCCCCCGACGATCATCGGTCACCTCTCCAACCCGGAGGCCACGGTCGCTTCGTTCGTTCGCATCGTGGAACACCCGTATGAAGAATTTCCGCTCCGACTCGCGGTATGGGCCTTCATTGCCCTCGCAGTCGACAAGGCCCCTGCTCTGTCTAAACTCCTCGTCACGGGCGAATTCATCATCCCGAACTCCAAAGGGAAGGAGAAGGAGACAAAACAAAAGGAAAACGGCGACAAAGAGTCAAAGAGCGCGTTAGAGATTGCGACGGAGACCCTTGGACATTGGAAGGACCTTTGGGAAACCAATCCGCCTCTCCTCGCCTCCGTTCTCTACTTTATCCACGTTGTCTGGCAGCACGGTCTCGAGCATCCATCCGTGATCGAAAGCGCTCGTGGAAACAAGAAGTTTTGGGATCAGATTGCCGCTATCGCACGGGAAGAGCTCGGACCTGATCCAGACTATACCGTAGAGTCTTTCGTCGCGGTCGATGCCGAACGACACTCCAACCTTCACGAAGCGGTGTCGGCCCAAGCTTATCGCGGCATGGTCAAGTCGTACGCCATCCGCATCATCGGGCAGGACATATTCCTCCAGCCACCTCCGAAATGCGCTAGCGACCCTCTTCCGAAGCCGTTCAGCTATACACAGTTTATTCCAACTTTCAAAGGCGATGACCAGCTTAACGAACTTATTCTCGAGGGCGCTTCTAGCTGCTACGACCCGAGCCTGTACGACCGGCTTTCTGAAGAGCTCTCACAGGAATTCCCTACCCTTTCACTCGACCAACTTCAATCTCAGGTCCCGGTCTCACAACGTGAATTTGGGGACTCTTTTGCGTTCTCGCCGACGTTGTTGAGAGGTCGGCTCCAGCAAGTCACCGATGATGACGAGGTCGACGCGATCGAGAAGCAAGTGTTGTCCATCAATCTTAACCTCTCACTAGCGCACGCGCAGACGGCCATGGCTGAGGCTTGGCAGTTTCTGTTGCGGCAGATACTGCCCTTTATCCGCGTCGAGCAAGGGACTAGACCGAGTTTACTGGCGTTAGCGTCTACCATATCTGCCGCTCTCGCTCAAGAAAAGAGGGAGGGAGACATGATGGGGACAATCCACGGGGTACGGCTCGGTCTGATGCTCTCGGTTCTCGAGGTCGCATGGTTCTCTACTACGGATACGGACGCCGAGGTTGAGTCATTCATGACGCTCGTCACCCACGTTCACGACCTGTTGCAAAACGAGGCGCAACCGCCTTCTTCGTCGTTCCTTGGGAAGGTATCTACTCCCTTCCACAGGACGCTCTTGCAGATACTATACTTTTGCGTCCGGCAAAGCAGAAATCTGGCTACCCGAGCCAAGGTCGTAAACGCCGACAGACGTCTGAAGATCACTGGACTCGTTGAGGCGACGTTGAATCTCATCGTCGACGCTCTCCGCCTCACGTTCGACTCTGCCCGAACGCGGCTGGATCTGGACCTCGACCGTGACATGGAACTACTGGTGGCCGTGTTCGAGCAATGTACGCGACCGGACGTGAGCGCGTCGTCGTTACCTTGGCTCACGCGGTGCCAGGAGACGGACGTAATTAAGTCTAGCCTCGAGTTGCTCGTTCGTACGGATATAGCTGGGATTTCTGATCTCCCGTTGCTTCGAGCACGACGAATGCCGCTCTACGCCCCACACATCTTCTTGTTCCACATGGCCCTCGTCAGCGTCCCATCTGGTGCAGAGAGGTTTGCGAGCGAAGTGGTGGTGGCGGCATACGGTAACAACAGCATCAGTGCGGCCATCAGCGATGGTCTAATTGATGTTACGTTACCAGAGCTACCGGGGGAGCGCAGCCCAGCGCACAAGGCATATTGCTACATGCTCTCCATCGTAGCAGGTGTCATTTCTGCCTTGGGAAACCAGCACCGTTTCTTCAGCGCCGACGCCTGTGGTATGATCCAGCTATACGGAAAACAAATCGCGCGCGCGCTTTCCTGGAGCATTGGTGACCCCATCACGCTACCTTTGTTGGAGGAGATGGAGCAGACCGTCAACCTGTTCTACGCTGTTGCTGAGAGCGTGCCCCCCATCACCACGAATCCAAATCCGGTCATTGCCAAAGTACTTCGCGTATTCTCTACGCGGGCGCTCGTATTCCTCCAGCAACTCAACTACGCTCTGACGCATCCGAACCACCTCGCGAGGCTTTTAGAACCCGTCACTCCTGAAGAGCGGGCGGCGATGGAGAAGGAGCCAATGAACTCATCGTTGACACAGTTGGAGATGCTCGACCTACGAAAACATCCACTCATGGCGCGACTGGTCCATAAAATGTTTAGGCTATGTAGTTCGATCGTGTCGACGCTCATCAGCGTTAGTCGGGCATACGACGTGCTTTTGAAGGAACAAGAGGACTGGCCTCTACAAGAGGCGCTCATCGTCCCCGTACGTTTCTTTCATCTCTCGGTTCGTATCGAGCTGTTGTACTGAACCCTTGCTGTTCATAGCATTCCAAGGTGGTTCTAGGAGAGCCTACGTCCCTGGGTACACTACTGGAGCTCGCCAACTGCACTCTCGACGTGTTGCGCAGCCTCGTCTGCAGACCCGCCGGTCAAGCTATCGTGCCCTCCGTCTCTATCAAAGACGTACCGCTCGCCGTGGACCAAGCAATGCACACGGCCCGACGCACGCTCGAGGCGCTCCTGGTCTACGCGGCGACGCAGCTCGCGATGTGGCTCGCCAAGCCCGAGTTTGACCCTGCCGCGGCAGCAGCAGCGATGGAAGGCGAGACAGAGGAGCACGGGCATCACAATGCGCAGCTGGATGCGAGCAAGGGCAGGGTGCCGCCGAGGGCGTTGGCGGAGAGGATGAGGCGAGGTATGACGGGGGAGATGACGGCGGATTTGCAGGCGTTGTTGACGCGGGCGAGGCCTGTGCTTGGCAAGAGCGAAGAGGGTGCGAGTAAGGGCGGGGATTTGACGGTGGTGTTGGCGAGGTTTTTGACGGAGCGGATTGTGGTGCCTGCGTGATCGATGTGTTTTTTTCTTGTGTGTAGAATAGTTACACTAGTGTAGTTCTTTATCTCTACCAAGTTGCTCGGTGGTGAACGATGCGGTGGGCCTTTCCCCGATCATCGGACGTCGCTTCTCAGGGCCACCTTTTGTTCCAAGCATCCTCAAGCTCAACCTGTTCCATACGGAGAACCATTGGGCATCCTTGGCATCACGATGAATGTGTACTAGTGGTAGGCGAGATCCAGAGATCAGCCTAAGTCACAACGACGAACGATGTGCCTCCTCGCGCCGAGTGGATGGATCCCCAGGGTCCGCGCTGGCTCCGCGGACATTCCCATTGTTGTCAAGCCTGCTGCGGCACTGACTATCTGATAGACCCTGATTATCTGATAGGCTTGACTCAGGACCAGAACGTGCCGCCATTGGACTAGTAGCCCTCTGGGCATGGGTACTTGCCTGCGCCAAGCAACACTCCTTAGAATGAGGTGATTTTCAGGCTGGGAATCTGGCGGAACATGTTTCCCAAGGCCAACCATAAGTATTTTAGTTCAGGGATTGTAAACTGCGGCATTTGAACCTGAAATAATGTGTCACTGATTCAATTGGCGGCTTTCCAGGTTTTCGATGGATCTTTCCATGGCATCGTGCAGCAAGGCAAGCATTTTTATGCTACAAATCCGTCAATACTATTAGTACTTGGTTGACGAAAAGAATCGAATGTCGACGGTTATGGTTATAGACGTCCGACCATTTCAATCAAGGTATGGAATATTTTCAGCGCGCTCTCGAACCCAAGTCTAAAGGACGTTGTCGTCATAGTAACTCAAAAGGCCCATTGTTTCCCGGTCACCATTCAGCGTGTGTGTTCAATGAATTGCGAGTTCAACTCTTCGATAGCGTGTGTATTCCGTGTAAAATACAACGTCACAAACTCAGTCTATAGCGTGGCGCAGTGGCGTAACTGATTGGTAACATTGGTTGTCTCACTCTACATATGTAGGGGCGCCGCATCTATGCGACGTGGATAAAACACACAAGGACGGGGACGCTAATCCACGGTTGCGCAGAGTCTGCGTAGTTTTTCCAAGTGGGCGATGCACATTCTGCGGCAGCTTCAAGGGTCCACCGTGACCTCGCAAGGGTTTGGGACGAACGCACAGCCTAGTTGAACCCTGGATCATTTCATAACTCCCGAATACTTGTCAATCCTTTTTTACTTATCCTTAAGCGCCGATTTAGTGCTCAAATTTCAGGGAAATAGATGAGCCGGTTCATTGAATGATTGAATAAACGGGAAAGCCCTAGTAAAACAAAGCGTAAGTAAGACGACCCATCTCCAACTCCGCAGCCACTGCGACTTCATCGTCGACGGTTAATCCGTTCTCGATTTGCAGATAATAACTGCGCTTTGGCAATGAACGAGCTGGTAAGGTAAATTGAGAAGCCTCGGCGATCATCATTCCACGTCTTGGCAGGCCCAGTTGCTCTCAGGCTGGTTCATGGGAAGGTTGGAAGTTCCACAGAGAAACTCGAGAGGCTGTATTCCTCCACATGGTCAGCCCTGCTCACTATTATCTGATAACGCCCCATCGACCAGTAAAACTTTAGCTCGGATGAACTGTATTTGATGACCAACGAATGCCGTGATTCTGAACCTGCCGAATGCATCGGCGGAGGCAGATATATTTGACCCACTCTTGTCTTCTACGATGTGAGTCCACCGAATTCGACCCATTATCATGCTTCCCTGGTCTCTCCCTCTGAAAAGTAAGTGTTGTGTTTGTTGGTCGGAATGACATACAAACCTCGTCGTCGTATCTTGATCTTGTTTTCAGTCATTGCTTGTACGTTTCACAGCGTCGCGATCGCAAGCACCCTCTTCAGACTGGTGTATCGGTGGTATATAGCCCAGTTTTGGTGGGAAGACGGGTTCGCCGTGTTCGCGCTCGCGGTTGACGTGCTGTGCTTGGCGTGCACTTGGCTGGAGATCCCTTATACGATGAGTGGTATGTCTTGATTTCCTCTCACATGACGTATGGTTTCCCACCACATCGAACTAGTTCAGGGGACACCCCGCATAAACATGATCACTTTCTGGATAGTCGCCATGGGGTTCCCCTCCATTCTTTGGTGTGCATGCTACCGTGGAGGTGGTGGTTCTCTTGCTGATGGTGTCCGCAGGGCTTGTCGAGCAAGTATCCTGTTCTCTATTGTTCGCATCGCGAACCCTTCTCAGCTGCTTCGACGTGTCGCGCTGCTCACCGGCTGCTCATTCCTTATTATGTGGGTCGCCTTGATGGCTCAGAAGATTCAGATCTGTGTCATGAATGAATGCGTCATTGCAAGTTTAGTAGGACTCTCTCAACTCATCAGTCAGTGTCCCAGGTCCTTTTTTTTCCCTACCAAGGTCTCACTGTTCATTAGCGGACGTGATTTCCGACACATCCCTTGTCGTTTTGCCAATTTACCTCCTTCGGAGAACAAAGATTAACCACCGACAGCGAATTATGATATTTGCGGTGTTCTCTGCCACATTGTTGATCACTGTGGTTACAATTTTTCATTCTATTGTCCTATTCACGGTACAGTCAACTGGCATCATCGTTATTGGCCACGTCAAAGTAAGTCGCGTTTGACCTGCCACCCATCTTCTTGGCCTATCAATCAAGGGCAAAGGGGGGCGATAGCCGTTCCCATTGCCTTGATGGCAACCACGCCTCCATGTCTATCCTGTTTTTGATCTCTTTTGATCCGTCTCGGTAACAGGTGGCTCTTTCGTTGATCGTGTGTAACCTTCTTGTGATCGTGACATTTGTGTATCGCTTGTGTCACCGAAGTGATCTGGAAGCGGCGGAAGGTGGCCTTTCGCTTACGACCGTGGATTTGAACACGTGTCTTACCACGAGCGCTATGGACAAGCAGACAACGGTCCTCGATCAGTCGGTAGCGACTACGACGGAAATGTCTTGCTCGATCATGACGAGTAGGACGATGGAGACGCCAGAGGAAAAGGCAGAAGGGGCTGTGTGATCGAGGTTGGCTTGATTGTTATGTGGAAATTTTTTAATAACCTTTTGACCTAACCACGGATGGATGCCTCCTTTCGCGTGCTGTACTTGGTAATCAACGGGACATGGTCTGAACTGTACGAATTGGAGTGGTAAAGCTTTGTCTAGCGGTGTGACTCCATGAACGTTTCCGCCTGATGTGACTCTTGTTCCTCGTAACCTGGTTCATAGCACACGTCGCTTATGATATGATATGCATCAACGTACCCGTGTGAGGTTCCAGACTTCGCCGGGGTATTATAAGGAGACCGTATGAAAGAGTCCGAGAAACTCACTATGCAAGTGCATGTCAGTGGCTCCGCGTAAGAGTGAGCAACGCCTCCACATTTTGAGAACGACAAAATGGAAAACGAGTCCCGCAGCCACCCTGGAATTTCTGTGTCAATTGGGCCGGGTTGAACGAGGCCCGTCACGCCCTGTAATTTAGCAAGGTTAGAAACAGCCTCGGATGTGACAAACGTGAAAAGGCTCCGAACCGCATCATCATCAGTTGCCGAGGACGTTCGCAGTGGCATTGTACTCTTGTACTCTTCCTGTTCACTCGGCCATCGCAACTCGCTTGAAACGTGTGTCGACACGGGAGTCGATGCCTACTTATCAGCGACTTATGTAAGCAAATTTTATTGTTGAACTCACCGTTCATCCAACGCTTCGCCACACCAAGGCCCATCATATGATAAAACGCCGGAACGTGACTCGCATATGCCTCCATGGATCCATATCTGGTCATGCTGTGGATGCGAACAAGATGCGGTGTGTTTGACACAGTTTAATCCATGTCCAACCCCGTGGGAGACTGCTTGGTGTCGCTGGCGTCTCCTCGGAATGCATTGACTCATATTTACTAGATCCTTCCGTGCAAGCGTGCCAAACGAACTTGACAGCATGGCTTATCGTTCAACCATAGGGCCTGTACGCCCCGACTGTGCATCCATCAGCTTGTACCATTGGAAACAGCGCTCAGATATGCCATTCGTCTGAAGAACGTTTTGTGGTTATCAGAGGCGGCACTGGCAGTGTAGGCAAGCCACCACGCCATGCAAGCCATCTCTCTCGTCTACGAGTGTTGTATTACCCGAAAAGGTCTTGTCCAGGTCTCCGCCATGGCACCGCAACTTGGCCATCCGCGGATTGCGGCACAGTATCTTATCGAAATGTTCGACGCGTTCGTGACGTGTTCTGAGCCGGACTTGGAACTAGATTTCAAATCTTTTGCTCACAAGAGTCAGGTCTGTCGGACGCGCTCGCTCAGTTCTCACGAGGGACGTTTTCTTCAAGGTGAGTCGAAACCGAACAACGGTTGACCTGAGATTGCTGTATATCGGAACACTGATTTTACACGCCAATCCGAGTTACTCGGTATACTCACTTGCTGTACCACAGGTCCTCCAGTTCCCGTAGTCCTAACGTGATCGTTACACCTCGAATCAATTCCTTTTGTGGATTCTCTAGCCATGGTGCACGGCCTGGTTCAATCAGACATTGGCCGTTTCCATTCTAATTTTTCCCCTTCATCATGACAGGATGGATCAACGTCCATTTCAAACTGACTTTGGTTTCTGGAATGATGCATTTAATTCCAGCTTTCGTACATGTTGGACTGCATCTCACCACATATATAAGACCTCGAACCCTCAGGTGACTCATCCCATCTCATATCGCCATCATGCCTAGCACTCTCCCATCTCGTCAAGTCCGCACCTTCCGTCACGCATCTGACCTTCCAAAGGACGTCTGGCGTGCACTGTTTCAAAACGAAGTAGTTGCCAACATCATTTTCCCATTTGCAAAGAAGGCATTGAGCTTGCCTCGTGGGGGCAATGACGAGCAATTGTGGATCGTCGTGTACGACGACGCAAAAGCCGTCGAGTTTGTGCTGTCGTGCACCCACGGACCGCTGGGCAAGTACCCCATCTTCATCGTGGCGTCCAAGTCGTCCGCCCAACTCGCCCAGGAGGAGAGGCGGGGCAAGCATCTCACCCATACCCTGTCCCCGCTCGTCCGTTGCCTCCTCCAAGAGGTCCCTCCGCAACGCGTCTTTTCCGTCTTTTCGATCGCACGGGTGACGGAGGCGTTTGTCGAGATTTTTCAGGAGCACACGCGTCAACAGTACAGTATCCGGGCTCTCGAGGACCCCTATTATGACGTGACGTTTACGTTTCGTACAAGCAACATGCTCAAAAAGATTCCGGATGCGGAGTCATGGACAAAGGACGTCGTCATCTCCCTCCGCCGTGCGGCCGTGTCGGATCTCGGTGCGATGTGCAAGGCATTTTCCGAGACCTTGGTGAGTGCTCCACGCAAATCACTGTGCCAAACCAACGTACCGACGATCACGATCACGCAACAGCCACTGTTCATGCTTGACGACGCAGACGCCGAGTTGGAAGCCAAGCTGCTGATCAGGCACAAGAATGCATGGGTCCACATCGTGCAGAAAGCAGGAGAGGCTCCCGAGATAGCGTGTCTAGTCGCGACGACGCGCGAGTCGGAGAACATGACGGCGATCACCAAGGTGTTTACGGCGGCGCACTGGCGAGGCCGAGGGTGTGCGACGCGTCTGTTGCACCACGTCTGTGATGAGTCGCACGTCGTTCTCCTCCCTGTGTCATGAGTGTTCTGATGTCTTCTAGGGCCTCGATGGCAAACAGGTCAAAGATGTCGACAAGTGGCTCGAGATCGGATTTACGGGATCCACGCTGGGTCATTGATAAACGGTCTTTTCTTTGTTCGGTTTCTTTAGATCCCGGCCGCAGTCTACAGGTAAGATCATGCGCATCACTCCACAACTCGATTCTGTGTAGCATTTTTTTTCTTGTAGCTTCTGCAATCATATTCGTCTATTGTGCTCGTGACTATTGTATCATGGATGATGGATACCCCATCCCATCCGCCCCTACTTGGGTCAACATATCCATATCTTACGTTTGCCGTCACTGGCGTGACGTGGCTCTCGCGTGTCCGGCTCTCTGGTCCTACCTTTTCATCACATTCCCGCGCCGGACAAGGGGGCTATTAGCCAGATCGAAACATGCACCATTGAAGTTACAGGTGAAACAATTATTCGAAGACCACCTTCGTCCTGCGTTGGTCTTTTTGGAGCAAGTTACGAACCATCTAGAGCGGATTCAAGAGCTTGACCTTCACCTTGACTACTGGGATACCGAAATCAAGTTTTATCCCTGGCTTTCGCTCGCAAAACCTCAAAACCATGGTCGAATGGGCTCCACGTATTGGGCAGTTCTCAGTGTTCTTTGATGAGGTATGCCAGCCTTCCGTACACTTGAGCTTTCAGGCTGTACGGTGCCATGGTATTCGTTCAAGCTGACCGGTTTGACGACTCTCGGTCTTGACACGGTTCCTGTCCCTTATCGAAAAAATGTGGCGGAGTTCTTGGCTACGCTACGTTCCCTCCGACACTTGGAAATTTTGTATCTCCATGATGCCCTTCATACCACCACTGCCTTTCTCTCAGAGTCGCATGCCAATACCGATTTACCCCATCTTTCTCGTCTTTCAATTGATGCCCTCTCAACAACTATCGCTTGCGTAAACATCCCATTCAAGATCGAACTCAGGCTATGGCTGGATTTTGAAAATGACTTCGTCCTTGATGACTATGCCCTGCTCTTTTTGATTCTTGGAAAACGATTAGGCACATGCACAGATCAGGGGATTTCTGCTCCAATATTCCGTTCATTGGCTCTCGACTGCAGTGTTCAGACGCCTTACATTCAGTTCACTCGATCTCGATCTCGACCCTTTGGACGACCACAACTGGGCCCGAGGACGCTATAATCCCCTCAAAATCAGCGTCCGGCTGGCTTGATCCATTGATCCCGTCCTGACCAACATGTCTTTGTTCGTACCCTTGTCGAATGTCTGGAGCGTGCACGTCCTCTCTCCCCTCTTCCCCGCTGACTTTTGGAGGATAACGCTGGGACATCTTCGAAGCGTACGGTACATCAAGCTAAGCAACGGCAGATTGCCTGATCTAGTTTCATTTCTCCCTCTCTCTCTCTCAGATCTCACCCAAGATGAAAGTGCGGGTCAAGATGGACACGCTGACCAGATTCTTGCACCCGACTTGGAGGAATTGATACCGGCGCATGTTCATTTGACGGCGCGGCCCGGCAACAGCGAGCAGCCAGATGAGCAGATTGACACTCTCTGTGATGCACTCGCTACACGCAAGCGGGTCGCGGGTCGACTCGTCGTGTCTTTCTGGGGACCCTTTTATATGAATATGGCAGGGGAATGGCGGCGGGGTGGTCGTTTCCGTGACACGGCGGCGCACCGTAGCGGGGGGCTCAGGCTGTGACTGAAGGATGTGTCCTAGGTGACATGCATGAATGTCATGAAACGACGAAACCAACTCACGTTTGATCAGACGTGAGGTTGGTCGCTGGACAGTCACTATACCGCTCAGGACGAAATAATACACCGTCAACGACGAGCGCAGCCCCAGTGGACGTTGTTTTACCACCGAGATACGCGAAACTTGAAATGACTTTGTTATTAGACATGGCACGCGATGATAGCCTTGTATGTACATAGCATTCACGGGTGTAATCTAGTGAAATTTTTCTTGCCTTGTTTCCGATGCTTCAGTTGGGGTGTGTGCAACCTGGGAAGTTTCACGTAGTTGACCTGCATCGGGTCTGGAGGGGCTTGTGATCTGGAAATATGGATATTCCAGAAGGGACAGCTAGTGTGTCAAATTGGATGACACGGCGACTCGACTCGCCGTAGAACTGCGCGCGCAGTACGGTGTCGATTACAGAGGCCGGCATAGACGCGTTGACTTGGTAAGACTCGGTTTAGCTTCAATCAGCTACGTACGAAAGAGGTCCAGCATAAACAAGGTTCGCTCTACCGTTGGGGTAAACCTGTGCTAACATACATAGAATCGATTCGTGGAGAGATGCGCATGAGCCGAGTCTAAAAAAGAAAAAAAGGGGGAGGACGACCGTTTACCCACGCCTTAAATCCAGTCTCGAGTGACTTGTCGACGTGTTTGACATATTGTAATGGGATGGAAAAGCGGTACAGCAGCGAGCCTAAAAGAGACCTTCAGTATTTCATCCCGAGCGACAAACCAACTACGCGGGTCGAACGTGATACGTAGTACGGTTTGGTCGTCCCGATATCATGGACATAAACTAGGGCATACACTCAGTCACAGCCTGAGACCCCTGGTACGGTGATGCTTTATGGCTCGGAAACAACCGCCTCCCCACTCCCCAGCCATAGTCTCGACGTCCGGGCAACGAGTCATGAGAAATAGACCGGCAGCCCCTTTGCGTGTAGCAAGAGCGTCAGAGAGAGATTGTACGTCGCCAATCTCGCGACCTAAGCGCTTTCTTGGCCTCATCCACAACCGAATGTTTTGGAGTTCTAATCCCTCCAAAGCGGGTGCAAATACTATCCGGTCAGCACGTCCATCTTGACGTGCGCCGTCGTCATCGGCGAGATCTGCGAGAGAGAGAACGGACGCTATATCCGGCAGGTCGCCGTTGCTTAGTCTGATGTACCGGACGCGTTGAAGATGTCCTAGCGCCATTCTCCAAAAGTCAGCGGGGAAGGGGGGATCGAGGACGCCAACGCTCCAGATGTTCGACAAGGGTACGAATGAAGACATGTCGGTCAGGATACGATCCACAGTCGCTAGCGAATCCAACCGGACCCTAATTTTGAGAGACAATCCGAATCGAAAGCAACCATCGAAGGAGGAAGAGGGATTGTGGCACCCCTCCCCGTGCTCCAAGGGGTTGAGATCGAGCTCCAGTGGACTGAATGTAAGACCTTCGGGCCGATGTACGCGTCCTGAATATTCGATAACCAACGAACGGAACATTGGAGTAGGTAGCCCCTGATCTGTGCATGTGCCCAATTGTTTTCCAAGAATTGAAAAGAGCAAGGCATAGTCATCAAGGACGAAACCGTCTTCATAATGCCAGTCCAAGAGGAGTTTGGTCTTGGATAGAACGTTTACGCAAGTTAGGAAGTCGGTGATTATTGAGCAGGGAGCTACGATTGAAAGGCGAGAAAGATGGGGTAAATCGACTTTGGCATAGGACTTCGCGCTGGAGAGGACTCGAGATGCGGTGGCGCTACAAAGGGCATCGTGGAGATACAAAATTTCCAAGTGTTGCATGGAACGTAGCATAACCAGAAACTCGGCCAAATTTTTCCGAAATGGAAGATGAACCCCGTAAAGACCGAGAGTTGTCAAACTGGTCAGCCTGAATGAATACCATGGCACTGAACAGTTTGAAAGCTCAAGTGTACGGAGTGCTGGCGTGTCCCCATGAAAGAGTATTGGGAACCGCTCAGTGGGTGGGTCCCAGTCGACGACGAAGATCTTGAGGTTTTGCAGGCGAGGAGCGCATGCTGAGGAAAGCCAGGAATAAAACACCTTTTCGATATCCCGGTCGCTAAGATAAAGGTGAAGTTCATGGATCCGCTCTAGATGATCCATCACTTGTTCACAAAGGGAGCTTGTGAATACATGAAACTTTAGTGGTGCCTGTTTTGATCTGGCCAATAACTCCTTTGTCCAGCGTGGGGATGTAATGAAAAGGTAGGACCAGAGAACTGGACACGCGAGAGCCACAGCACGCCAGTGACGACAAACGTAGGATATGTTGACCCAAGGAGGGGCGGATTCGATCGGATATCCATCATCCGTGTTATAATAATCACGAGCACAATAGATGAATATTATTTGCAGAATCTCGGGGAGAAGGCGAGAGATGAGGGGAGTTGAAGCATGTCTTTGAGTGCATGCTTGTTCGGTGACCAAAGATGGGGCGGCCTTTACTACGTCGATGACTGGCACTGATGAGGCCATAGGCTCTAGTCTTATCTGCTGCCAGTGATCAGAGCTATCGACGAGGATCAGGATATTATAACTAGAGACTGACGGGGTGTAACTAGGAGCGCCTGTGTGCGGAAGTAAACCCAGTGGGAGGTTACCTACAGTGACTCCCACGCTCGGAAGTAGCCTGATCAATGCAAACAAAAGTTGTACATGATACTACAATAGTACTCTGCAAAGAACTGCGCGCGCAGCCTGAGTGCACACCAGAGCATACGGTATTGATTGCAGCTCGAGACCCGTACGTGTTGACATCGTAAAAGGTTAGCTCGGATCCGATCATACACATTGTGATCTGGCACGTGTACGAGAGATAGGCGATCGATTCAAGGCATAAATACACTCCCCTCTATCGTCGGGGTAACTTATGCTAACGCTACAAAAAAAAAGATACACAGAATCGAGTTGTGGAGTGATGCGCATGATCTAACCTGTAGACTGCGGCCCGGGGTCTAAAGAAACCGAACAAAAAATGACCGTTCACCAATGACCCAGCGTGGTGCCCGTAAATCCGATCTCGAGCCACTTGTCGACATCTTTGACCTGTTTGCCATCGAGGCCCTGGAACCCGATCTTGTGATACACCTTGCGCGCGGGCGCCAACTCGTCCGAGTTCCCGACGTACAACACCACGCGCTCCTTCTGCTGCAGAATTCTTCCCAGGAGAAAGACGTCAGAACACTCGTGGCACACAGGAGAACGACATGGGACTCACTCATCACAGACGCGGTGCATCAGGCGCGCTGCACACCCTCGACCCCGCCAGTGCGCGGCGGTAAACACCTTGGTGACCGCCGTCACGTTCTCCGACTCGCGTGTCGTCGCGACTAGACACGCTATCTCGGGAGCCTCTCCCCCTTTCTGCACGATGTGGACCCAAGCTTGCTTGTTCTCGATCAGCAGCTTGGCTTCCAATTCTGCACTTGCGTCGTCAAGAACGAACGGTGGCTGTCGCGTGATCGTGATCATCAGTACGTTTGACTTGGCATAATCATAATGATTTGCGTGGAGCACTCACCGAGGTCTCGGAAAACGCCTTGCACATGACTCGGATCGCACCGATATCCGACACGGCCGCACGGCGGAGGGAAATCACGACGTCCTCTGCCCATGACACTGCATCTGGAACCTTTCTGAGCGTGTCGCGCGTACAGAACGTAAACGTCGCGTCATAATACGGGTCCTCGAGAGCCTGGATACCATACTGTTGACGCGTGTATGACTGAAAAATCTCGGAAAACACCTCCGTCACCCGTGCGATCGAAAAGACGGAAAAGACGCGTTGGGGAGGGACCTCTTGGAGGAGGCAACGGACGAGCGGGGACAAAGTATGGATGAGATGTTTGCCCAACTTCTCCTCGTGGGCGAGTTGGGCGGACGACTTGGACGCCACGATGAAGATGGGGTACTTGCCCAGCGGTCCGTGGGTGCACGACAGCACAAACTCGACGGCTTTTGCGTCGTCGTACACGACGATCCACA
>JBBPLG010000149.1:0-40701 GCA_038089695.1 Xanthoconium separans | reverse complement strand
AGGTGGAGACGGTGACAGAGGTGTGCGGTTAGCAATGGACAATCCGCCATCGCGTTCACGGTCTTCACTGTCGCGGATGTGATCTGAGGTGTAGAGATCCCGAGAGGAAGGAAGAGCGAGTTCAGGAGGAAGTCCGTCTGGTATATCGTTTCCGTTAAGTCCTGATATCAGTCGAATATCGATGAACATGGTGATCGCGTTACTGTAAACAAAGGATCAAGTCCATACGTCTGTAAATCAAACCCATGGCAACACGGAACTTGGCCGGCATCGGCCAGCGTCCTGCAGTACGTTGGACTTAATCAAGATTGGGATAACAAAGAGTAAAAACTCAACACATCCTCGCGAGATCATTCCTATCTAAACCGCTCTGTCCAAAACTTCTAGCGCCCTTTCATCGCTGATGAAACCTGCACCCCGCACGTCCAAAGCTCTGAATATCTGATGGTACTGCTTCTTTTCAGCATCGCTCAGCGCCGATGGAATTTTAGGTATGAACGATGCGAGCTGTGCACTCCCAGAAGTGCTGGCATGCATGAAGGACCCAGACACGAGCTGAAGCCCGGGATCAACGAAATTGATGACCTGGCACAACAGAGAAGGCCAACCAAGGACGCGGAAGAAGCCGAGATTGGCAGTTCGAATATCTTTGTGCGGAGAATCGCATCCTCCCACCGCGATGCTTCATCCTGAGCTGCGCTTTGCTTGCGAGAGTATCATCTCAACCATTTGTAACGTCTTGTTCACAGACGCCATTTCGCCCTCCACCTCCGCAAGTTCCCGGTCTTTCTCTCCGCACACGGGGAATCACAACATACGTCGCCACCCCCAAAGTGACATCCCTGCAGACCTTGAAACACGGTTGATCTCGTGCTCCATGTTCTCCACGCAAATCTCCTTGCCAACAAGCTTCCTGTACTTGGGCCTGTACATCTCCAGCCTGTTAAAAAAAATACCAGTCAACGTCGTCCAATGTTTAAATAAAGAACCCACGTAGTTTTTGACTTCGAGCTTCCCGCTCTTCACTTCTTATTTTGGTTTGGATCCAGCCTTGCCCTGGTGTCTGCCTGCAAGCTCAAAGATCCGAGCCCCGCATTCAAGCCGTCCTGCTTGTCCTCCATGACCCTCACCTCGAACGCGCGCTGCCTCAAAGCCGGTTTCCTTTATATATTTCTAGACCTTTTAGAACATCAGCAACCACTACGCGCAGCGGCGACGATCAAACCCCAGACCTGGTCCCGTCTGCTGCCGCACAGCAACTATCAGGATACGTCGGTGCGAGAAGAGCTAAAAGTTCGCATGTACATATATATCTTGTGATTTCACGGACACGCATAGCGCTTACAGGGCATCAATTCGAATCCACAGTGGGCCAATCGAACAGCTGGGACAGGGGCCTTCCGAGATAACGCTGACCTAAGCGAACCACTTTCTCTACTATCATGACTCCTTTGTTAACACCAACGATGGAGCAGCACGCTCTGGCAGTCATTGCACAGAACGAATTATGGGAATGGCCCGATACACAAATAGTCTTTGCATCGGAAGAACGGGTTCACGAGTTCAGTGCCATCGCCCCCCACTTTTTGTACCTCCTAATAGAGGAGTCGCAGAAGTTGGGCGGTAAGGTCCTGGAGTGGTTCTGGAAGGCCCTAGGGGCCTGCAATAAACAACTGAGTGATAACAGTCAGTCCAAGATCCAACCGATCATTGTTTTGTTTATGCTTACTTCCTTTTGCCACAGTCGAAAGTCTGCAGCTCAAGGATTTCCTGTCAGCACAAGATTCCTTTGATGCACTGTTTCTCGGATTAGATCCCAAAAGGGTCGACTTCCAGCCTGTGGCGGACATGACAGGCAAGTTCTTTATCGGTCTCGGTTTCGCATGTGAGTCAAAGTACCGAATTGAATGTTTGACAATATTTGAATACTTGGTAGTCGTGGATTTAAAGGAACGAGGATACGGTCTGAGTCGATATTCACTAAGCCCTCCATTATCCCTTGTCAACAAGGAGACGGACCAGCTCCTTCAGCAGATCAACAAAGGTGATGTTGGAAAAAGGGAAGAGATTTTAATGGCACTGGTACGCATATATTTGTCTTAGAACCACCCTCGTTGATATGCCGAACAAGTCGTTCAAGCGTGATGGGAACTCCTGCCTACTGGTCGGGCAGGAGTTTGTGCCATTTCATAAAAACGGAATTGATCCTGCTCTAGCTCGCGTCATTCCAAGCATCTTACGCAACAAGGTTCGTATTAGGCTTGCATTCACCAATTACTTTCTCATGCCATGAATGTAGCCCGACACACTGGTGTGTATAGTTGCGTTTGCTGGTGCCAACGCCAAAGATGCAGCCATACAACACCTGGATGATGTTAACAACGTTATGGGTATGGAGCTGAACGCCTATAACTCATACTGTAAGTTGACTTGGGGAATCGAAGCAAAGGAAGAGGGTGGCGAGGTACAATTTCTCTGATGCCTCATCCTTATTACTGATCCATCGATTAGATCAAATACATTTTTCGAATGGTTTCCACCGATCCTAACCGCCACCCTAGGACCATTGCTTTGAAGGAGGGTGATGAGATCCTGTTTGGAAAAGGGCCTGATGGCAAGGGGCTCGATAAGGGACCGATGCCAATGCTATGTAATCTCCGGCTCGCCATTGCCCGCGTTCTGAAGAGGAGCGGTGTTGCTGACACAATCTTGAAGTGGCAGAACGAAGGGAGCGATGAGGAGGAATTTGATGACGACGACTCGGAAGCAGATGAGTCAGATGGATAGCGAAGTGGGTGATGATGGCAAAGCAGATGGCATTGGATGTGGTCCATGTTCATTGCTTCTGACGATATCTTGGATGTCGCGCAGAGCCATGGGTACATCGGTCTCTCTGCCGTACCTGGAAGCATGGGTATCGCGATTCAGACTCGACTGAATCACGGCTCAATGTCTCCTGAGGTATTACAGGTCGACCCTCTTCCATACGTCATTATGTAGATAGACGGACGCCAAGTTGGCAAATTGTAGGCACGTGCGGTTCCTATGCTGAAACCCTAACTGGCTGTGAGAATACACAACCTCCCTTCCTAGCCTCAGACATGGCAGCAGCAGAACAACTCGAGCACCCCCCACCGGCACCAACGTCCCCCGCATCCTCGCTCCCACCCGCCACGATCCAATTCGCCCACCGCATGTTCGACGCAGCCCGCTCCGGCGACGAACCCCTTCTCACCCAAGCCATCGACGCAGGTCTCCCCGTCAACCTCACCAACGCTCAAGGTGAGTCCATTGTCCATACACCCTCCTCCCCCTCGTCCCGGATCTGGAATTACTCATCGAAAATGGCGGTACACGCCACACAGGCAACACCCTCCTCATGCTCGCATCCTACGCAGGCCACACCTCCCTCACCCGCGCCCTCCTCGCACGCCACGCAGACCCAAACCGTGTCAACGATCGAAACCAGTCGATACTCGCGGGCGCCGTGTTCAAGGCACACGACGAGATCGTGACGGCGCTCGTGGATGCCGGCGCAGATCCGAGATTGGGAAGCCCGACTGCGATCGAGACGGCGCACATGTTTGGACGGGCAGATTTGTTAGCCGTGTTGGGCGCGAAAGAGGAAGATGTCGGAGTGGAGGTGCCTACACCGCCTAGTGCGCTCCCTAGAGATGCGCCGTCGTCATGAATATGAAGGGGATCGAGTCTGTATCGTGTGCTCCGAGTCGAGATCCAAGCAGTAGCGGAACTGATAGTAGTTGTACGTTGGTAGACTGACTTTCCAAAGGAGAGAAAAGGAAAGAAAAATATGGCTTGACATCCTGCAGGGTACGTCCAAGAAATAACTAGATCACCAGAACCACAAGTTACACGGCACCCATCTCCTTCCCAAGTACCTTTAAACACTCCTTTGCCAACGACCTCGCATCCACCTCCACCACCTTCGCATCCCCTTCTTGCACACCAATTCGTCCCTTTGGACCGTTCGCCAACGGCTCCGTCACTGAAATCCACGCAGCAGGCGTCTTTCGCGGTATCGACACAATCTCACACAACACCGGATAAAAATAAAACAAGTGCGCAACCGACGACCGTTTCACGACGTCCGCAATCAGTGCAGACGGAACCAAACTCGAATCAATCGCTGGTTACCCGGCCGTCAGCGTCAACACCACGACAAAAAGAAGAGCAAGACATACGAGGTAGAGACGAACTGTTTGCAGAGGGAGCGTCAGAAAACGCAGCCCAGAGTGTACCAGTCCACAACCGTAGATCCAGCAACTTGCGCAACACATACAACAACTCGTCTTCACGTACCCTAGAACAAAAACCCAATCACCATCGTCATGAGCATCCCGTGCAACGTCGTACTCACCTTGGGAAAGGCAAGCTACCACGAAGCGCTTCGTCCGCGACATAACCCACCATGGCCGTCTTGCAGCGATCCAACAATGACGGCAAACACAGCGCTGCCACCCTTCTTCTCGACGTCTCCTGGTCTAAATATCGGGGTTAGGTCAAACAACGGCCGATAAAACAATACGCACCGCTCGTCACGTTGGAACAAATCAAAAACAGCAAATCAAAGCACCAGTACGAAAAACGTTCCCTCGGAACGACCTCTTCCGTCGCCGTGCTCCCGACACTGTCCAAATCCAACTTTTCAAACTCTTCGGGCGAACTGCGCGGCGAACCGCCAGGTGAAGTGTGAAACGGAAATTTGTACAACTGGCTGCCTTGATGAAGGACCTTGGCCAACTGTCCGACCAGATAGTCCGGGACGCGTGGTCCACCTAGGTGTGGGACGAGATCGATCTCGAGCGTGCTGATAAGCGCGAGATCAAAGTTTTCTTCCACCTCTTGTTCCTCTAAGTTGAATGTCTCCGCAAGAGAACTGTGATAAACCACTCAGAAACAGTTTGACCTCGCTCGGCCAGGAATCCCTTACCAATCCGCAAGAATACCACCCCTGAAACCTTCTATAATCTGTCTCCAGATCGCTTCGACCCGTGTATCCGATATTGCTAGCGAACAATCTCAAAAAGGGATCAAAAGATGTCGAAAGAAAGAGCGCACCTTGTCCGAGCCTCAACAACGCCCTCACACCTTCCGTCACAACACGCAAAAAACATGTCGTCGCCGTCTTCCACAACGGCGCGTCCTTGCCAAACTTGGACGGCGCCGGACACTCGTACTTGAGCTTGATCGGAATCCCATACGCCTACCACCAACTTAAACGAACATCCAAACACCAATCGCGTGCGGGCACGCTTACCGATAAAACAGCCTCGACCGTGCCGTCTTCGTATATCTCGGCATGATCCTTGAACCGCACATACAGCTCGACGAGCATCGGCATCGTCTTTTTCGACAGTCCAATGTACGTGATTTGTTTGCGCGTGGTCGTCGTGACGGACGCGTCGGCGAGTGTAGGGGTATAGAATCCCGCGAGGAACGCGAGCGAGCTGAATTCGGCAAGGTCGTGCAACACGAGCGACGGTACCCCAGACTCTGCGAGGTCGATGGATTGGACGATGTCGACCACGGACGCCTGATGGTATCCCCATGAATTCCAATCACCAACAGCACCAACCTGGGCTCACTCACCTGTACCGGGGGCAGCGCGTCTACATCTGGCCTGTAATCCGGCGAGTTGGGGTACGTGAGCACGCCTGCACATACGCGTCAGGTGTCACCAACCGCGCATTAGCGTACACCACCCACCTTTCAAAATCTCCATGAGACGCGTCAATCGCGCCAACGGCCATTCTATACGCATGTGCTGAGAACTGATCCGCCGCATTGTCCGAACGACGTCCAAAAATGCCACCAAGCTCTCCTGCGTGAATGCGCGGTGCAATCCGGTTGCGTCGCTCGCCCCACTGCCATGCAATACCGCACCTCCGACGTCGTTCCAAGCTTGCCACGCACACTCCAGCGCATCTCCAATGTGGGGCTGCGTCGCTTCGTCCGTCGCATCGGACAGTGATCCGATCGCCTTGTCAAGACACTGTAGTGCAGGCGTACTGAGTGACCGTCGGTCCAACAGAACCGTGTCCTGAATGTGTGCCACAAACACCTTCCAAGCGTCCGAAAACGTCTCGAGGTGCATAATCTTGGGGACGATAAACTCTTTGATGATCGACCCGATCGACTGCAACGCCAGACTTTTCGATTCGTCCCAGGCTTGATCCGGCGTCGACCCAGAGGGTTGCGTTACAGCTGGACCACTGCTTGCCAGAGGAACACGCCGTGTCTCAACCGAGATCGCGTCCAATAGCGGGAACGTGACCTTCCACATACAATCGTTCCACGTATCGAGACTGAGCGTCGCACCGTACAGTTGCATGGCGCGGAATAACGTCTGAATGGCGCCGACGCGAACCTCGGGACGGGCGTCGGTACACAAACCAAGGACTTCGAGGAGCAAGAACATCCACAAGGCGCTATACTCGGGTTCTTCATCCGCATCCTTCCGTTTGGACTGTATCGAGTCGGACACGCTCCAAAGCAGGCTCTCGGCCGCAGTAAGCGCGATGTTCGTATCTGCCTGTCGACCAAACTGTCCCAGCGTGCTGATGCAGAGACGAAGGTCTTCTGGAGAGAGCGACGACACTGAATCGCACACCAGCTTCAAAGACTGGAACGCGATTTTGACGAGCGCTGTATATCCGCGTTCGCTATTGTACCCGAGGAGAAGTGGCTTGGGGCGCCGATCTTGTAGCGACAAGGTGCTCACCGAGTCGCTGGAAACGGTGCGCGGGAGGACGGGTGGTTTACATATGCTAGCCAGCATCTCGAATATACTACCCCATCCGACGACGAGCGTGTGTCCGGACGCTTGGAGGATTTGGTGTAGCGCTTCGAGACCCATGCGACGCAGCTCGACGTTCGTGCTCGTACCGGCAGCGCTGGCTTCGGATGTGGGCACTATCTGCTTGGATAGGACATCCAACACGCGGCGCTGAGCTGTGGCTTGGAGATCCCCAGAGTTCGATAGATTGCGAGGAACGATGACCAAAATCTCGTCGAGGACACGCGCGGCTTGAACACGGATGGCCTGTGGTGCAGAAGGTAGGCTAATTATAGATAATAGATGCCCAGTGGTCGTGTTCCAAGCAACTTCCGGCGCTCGGTAAATAAGTCGAT
The DNA here is from genome assembly GCA_038089695.1 of Xanthoconium separans. Classification (NCBI taxonomy): domain Eukaryota; kingdom Fungi; phylum Basidiomycota; class Agaricomycetes; order Boletales; family Boletaceae; genus Xanthoconium; species Xanthoconium separans. Next base: position 33,549 of record JBBPLG010000149.1, on the reverse strand, counting down.
GGATGTTGAGCATGGCAACTGTGCCCAGTCTTTCCACTCCAAAGTCACCTGACCGCTTCCAAACGATGAGCTTGTCGTTGCTAAAGACCATGAAAACCAAGCTCACCAAAGTCCTCGGTAAATGGATGCCGCTGACCCGTCTCCGATGGCGAATGTCGTTTCGAGGAGAAAGGGTAGAAGAGGTAGAAGAAGCGAGTTCGTCGGTACTGTCCACCTCCCCAAGCGTCTCCATCCCATCAGATTGCATCCCAATCATCTCCGAGCTGAGCTTACACAACGCATTCACAAAATCTTGAAAAGCAGCATCTTCCAAATTCTTGGAAGTCTCAAAAAGACGCTGAATCGCGAGTTGGACATTATCAGGGTCGATATCCGCTAACAGCGGGTGTCGTGCTGGTTGTGGCGGATGTGCTGCTTTCGCCGCTTCGGAGGTACTGCCTGACGCTCCAGAGACCGACCGGCTTGGCGTGTTGGGACCACCGGCAAACGTACTTCCTCTTCTGGCGGGAGTGTGCGAACCCTTCATCGTGAGGACATAGTCTGCGTTCTGAAGTGCTTCCATAATACCGTACCAACTCTCTCCAAGACTGCCCGCTAGGAAGAGCGCGCTTGATACCAACACTTTCAGGCAGACGAGGTTCCGCTCCGACAACCCCGGCGGTTGCACGGGCGAAGTCAGTCCAAGATTCTCCGTAATTGATACACTCGAACGAGGTGTCGCGGGCTCGATGTACGATTCCAAGCTAGCCACTACGCGAGACGGAATAGCAAACTTGGCAAGGCTCGTGAGGAACGCATCTCTCGGTGTCGACAATGCCAGCATTCCAGCCACATTCGTCATCGCCTGATAACTTGTAAGGACATCCACGAAGAGTTCGTCGGAAAGATTGGTTGAAATGATGAATGATAGCGCAGCTAACAGCGCTGGCCAGCCGTTATCTACCATCGAGCGCACGATATGTAGATGTCGCGTGGCAGGTTCATCCACAGGTAATGTGGCCAGATCGAGAGCTGGCGGGGCACGAATAACGGGATCTCCGGCTGCCCGCGGCCGTTGCACCATGATGGAGGTGTAAAGAGGCCCGGTGAAAGAGGCAAACCCTTCACATAACGAGACGATGCATTGCACTCCGAGGAGGTAGACATAAGACTCCGGAATTGGCGGTGAGTCTGCCTTATCTAGTTGATCTATGCTACAACAATGTTCGCTTCAATATCGGACAGAGAGTCGCGACAAACACATACCATTGTAGCTTCATGGCTGATGTTTGTACACTCAAACCAGCACCAGCGCCGATCATCCCCACAACGCCAGATACCGTCGCACTCGCTGCAGTGGCAGCCGCATTTGCTACCATCCCGGCCACCCCACCTACGTCGAGGCCATAACTTGAGCCACTTTCTGGATGTGAGGACGTCCCAACCCCCATCATTTGGGAACTCACTCCAAGCAGCGCGGGTTTCTCGGTGACCAAGCGTTTCAACGAGCTGATCAGCGACGAAAAGACTTTAGCACCAGACTCTTCGGCGTCATAACGATCCCAGACATTTCGAATCAATTCCCCGTCACTGCAGAGACTGCAAGAGGAATCCGTCAGCCAACATGATCCACGAAACAGTAAGCTAGAGGAACTTACCCCCGCATGATTTCCATGGCAAGGACCCGTGTCCAAAGGGGTCGGAAGCCCGTGTGGTCAGTCGGGATTGAGTCTGCATCATCAGATATCATTTTAATGAGTAGCATAAGAAAGACCTCAGCCTCCGTTCTTAGCTCGAACGAGAATTGTTTCAGAAGCAAAAAGACAACGCGGGTGCATCGAAGCGTCAGAGGGAACACGGCCTTTTCTGACAGTGACTTGAGCAGCATCGGGCACAGGTGGTGTCTGAGAAGCATCAAAAGTTGTTCGTGCTACGATTTGGTCAAGGATAAATGTCGTCGAAAGCAACGACATAGATACCTTTCGGAACAGCTCGTGGTAATTCGTTAGCACGCTCTCGATGAGCTCGAGGGCGAACGTCTTGTGTAAATATTCTAGATTGAGGAAACGTGGTTTCTCCGAATTGGCCAGGAGACACAAATCTTCAAAGACAGCATAGGCATCTCTCGCGAACGGACCTAGGGTGGCCTTGGTTCCATCGGGAAGAACGACGGCTTCCAGAAGCTTTGGGTCCATCGAATCTTGCTTGTCCTCTTCCACCATCTTGTCTACGACAAACATCACTAGTTGACGAAGTGTGGCAGCCGCTGTCGACGACACGACCGCAATCCGGGAATCTTGCAGCTTGAAGCACAAAAGGAGCGCCTATCTCACGTTAGCTCTATTTTTATTGACATCAGCATATAAAGACACACCTCACTCAGTAACCTCCCGTGGACAGATGGAAAGTTCGTTATAAGGGAGACGAGAGTCTGCAAAATACGAAGCTGGATATCCACGCCCTGGCTCATAGCATCGCTCATGGTGTTGATAATCAAAGGCACGGCTGATTGCGGGACCGCTTTGAGCGCAATGAGGCGTTGAAGCGAGCCGAGCGATATCGCGACGACTTTTGCGTTCTTGGTCGCGCATCCCATGAAAACCGGACGTAAGAGAACATCGGACTGTGCGCCGTCTTTTCACGAATGAGACCAAATATGAGAATGGAACACTCATGAAACACGGACCCACCAGATGCGAGGGAGGCGGTAGCTTGCTCCGGGGAGGACCTGAGGATCGCGAGCGATTTCTCTGCAGCCTGTCCGAGTGTGAGCAACGCTGGTTCAAAACATCAAGCGTTGGGCATGACCTCGCGTATTTCTGGATGTTTTCTCCTGGACTCGCTGGCCAAGGACTGATGGTGCGTCAGCGATGGTCAACTGAACTTGAAGCACTGAGCACGTCAGAACGCCTACCTGCAGCTCTGTCACTAAAAAGGCTAACGAGCTCATTCTTGCCGCACTACGTCCCTTGACCCTGTACTGTCGTTTTGAAAAATGTAACAAGAGAAAAGGACGTGGTCCAAAGTCGTCAAGGTCGTCGAAGTGTTGTGCCAAGCAGGCTACGTATCGCTCATGACGGTGGACAAATCACATTTACGTAAACAAATATTATTAGGACCTACTGCGGAAATTGTTTCCTTCATTTTCCCGCTATCCAACATTATCTGAGGTATTATACTCTAAGTACATGGAGCAGACGACAGCGAGTTTTCAAATCCTTTCCCCTCTGCAGGGAGGGAGTCCCCTCGACCCGTTGCGTTGATGCCACGGTATTAAAACGCAAGCACGGAGGATGTCTGTCGATGTGGCGTCATCTACGCAAACGGATGCCCTACACACCAACGCCAGGAAGATGGCATCATTCACTCTTCGTTGATCGAAAGGAGCTCGACCGCTCAAAAGCCGCCCGAGCAACTTAGTTTCACGCGGCACGTCGCGAAGCAGATATCAAGTGAGGTGAGCCGAAGACGGCACGGTCCGTTACTAGGCACCTCTGAGTTACACGGAGACTCACCTCTACATAAGCCAACTGAATCTCATACAGACCAGTCGTCGTATGTGTACCAGAAAGGTTTCAATTGTGATAATTGTTTGATACAAATGGAGTTCTCTATCGGGTTCGTGATACAATATGGGGTAGAGTTGACAAATCCATGGATATCGCCGCACACTACTAATAAATCAGAAAATCAGAAGCACCAGAAGAGGAATGACGATAAGAGGTGACCAAACCGGCTTGTCAAAGACTGTCCCATCGGTATAGACAGGAGTAACCATCATAGTCAAAACTGTTGTCTGGGTTGCATGAGCATCGGCCATTAAGCCAGCGATCCATCTTTATTGGGCAATGGGTAAATGGTGAGTGCTCGTAGCCGATTTCTTCGAAGAAATGAATGGCGCTGCGCGGTAAAAATAGAGAGGCGGCGATGGAGTGTACCGGCGCATCCCCCCAGCGCTGTGGAGTATTGATTATCGCACGCTCAATGGATACGCTGGTTGTAGAGGTGGGAATGTACTTGCCTCATAATAAAAGCCTCCAGCTTGGTCAAGGAATTCAAAGAAGGACATATATGTCTCTCCTCGCCAAAATTCCATGTCCCCAATCTCGAAGTTGGACCAAACTAGCGTCATTCCAGAATCATCTGCCTTTCAGAAAAAGAAAGTCAGGAGCACTTACAGTGACACAAATTATAATTGGTTCCTCCATCGTCAGAGATGAACGCGAGGGCATTGTTCGGATGCACAACATCTGGATGCAACTTGACGAATTCTTCGAATGAATTTAATATGTACGTCTTCCAGCGGTTTAGAACTAGACCCACCTTTCACTGTTTCCCACAGGGTTGCTATCGTGGCCTGGAATTCATATAGCGAAATCGTAAAACCTAGTAAAGGACCGTGAGTAAAAACGTCCACGTCACTGGACTTGGAACGAACAGACATACCATACGTCTTGTTATTATTTTGCATAAACAAAAATGGGTCAGAGGGAATGTCACAATGGAAGTGGACCCATGGCCTGCATATGGCTCCGTTATGCCCATGCTCGTCGACCTGAGGAAAAAAAACTTACTCAATCCTCCAATAGTACCTGGGGAAAATAAGTTAGATCTGTGTACAACCCAATCAGAACTCCCTACCTATACTTTTGCAGTAACGGGTGCCTAAAGAAGAACTGTCTAAAATTAGTCAAGCACATCAACAACCGTCTTGCAACTCCACTTACACCAGAGTTGAACCGACACATGTTGCGATAGGGAACACTCCCTATAGGAAATGAATTACATGTCGAGTATGTAATCTACTGAGGTTTGATGGCGTACCTCCATAGATAATATTGTCGTCCACCAGTTTCTGCCTTCCCTCTGCAGCCTTTTCCTCGTCGATCCATTCCGGTGTATACCAATGGTCATGCGGTATGAGTCCAAACTCCATTGGTGCAGATGACAAGACCGATATGCGCCTCAATTATAGCTCAAAATCACGTGCTTGTTCGATTGAGCTCATGGAACCTACCTTCTGAACGTATCATCGAAAGGCTCCTCGTTCAAAAAAACATACGGATATCCATAGTTGCGATTGAATCGATCCTCAATACCTCGAATGCTCTGAATGACCCCGTCGAGGTCCGAGTTTCGGCAGAGAATGACAAACGTGGCATTTGCCCTTTCAGACACCACGTCCTGGGAAATGTATGGCAATGCTTGCACTGGCGTGGACTCGGGGAGCGAAGAATAACTTGGGCCTGCGGAATGTTTCAAAAAAGTGGAAAAGTAATCGTTGTGAATTCTAAATGTGAGGAAAAGCGCTGCCTGAAATGCAGTTAGACCAATGCGTCCAGTGGGGCTTCGATCGGCCCACTGCAATCGACAATACTCACCAGCAGAAAAAGAACTATCAGAACATAGCGAATGGGTATGGCCATTACCACAATGGCACCAGGTGGAAGTGAGGCGAAAGAGGACGAAAGGACTTAATACTGCCATAGTCCAGTTGTATATAATATCGCCAATCGTGGTTACCGGACCCCAAACAGCCAAGCCCGCTGTCAAGCACTGCTGCGGGATCACGATAAGGTGTGGAGCCAATAGTGCTCCATCGCTAAGGGTGATGATGATGGTGTACTTCACGTTTCGCATTTGAGTGAGCACGTGACCGGTATGCCATGTTGAAACGTGGCACTCGCAGGCTTTTCTTTCTTTCACTCCGAGTCCTGCGGAATAGTTACCCCAAGGTCACTGATCACAGGGAAGACATTTCGGTTTGCAAGATTTGGATGTATCTCTCTGACGGTTGCTTTAGGATACTGCCACGACGAAACACAAGTTCCAATAATATACGGCAACAGGACATGTGGGAAATGGCGATTGGACATGCAACTCACACACTTGTGTTTCAGGCTTCTGACAGGCACGGCATCTTCAAGAACCCTTGGTGGCTGCGGTGCCGTCGTCACAAATGGTTGCAGTAGTCATGACATACACACTTACTGGTGGTGCTTTTGACGAAGAGGCACTAGTCGCGCATGAGTGGAAAGCCTGAGCACAACAACATTCGATATACATGTGAATACTCACTACACAAAGATAGTAAGAGTCATCCGAAATCCAGGTCCAAGACTGTCAGCGATGGCAGATCCGGTGATCGCTTCGGATATGAGGCTCAATCCTATCAAAACATCCGTTCGTTGATTTCAAAATGTTAGGTCTGATTTGGGGAATCCCGCTTTAATGTCAGTAAGTAAACAATACGAATAATGAATGCATCTTGTGTGGAAGCTAGTGAAGACTGCTATGATAAAAGGGCTACTGCTGACAGAACAGTAGAGTTGAATGATATCACCCGACGCGGTTGAAGGAGAGGTACCATGATGAACCGTGCGTACGCACCTTGAGTCAGAAAAGGGGCTTTGGCACCATATCTGGAAGATAAAGGGATTCTCTCCACATCAAAAGCAAAGTTGAAGTAGAAAGCCGATCGAGGTTCGAGACGTGACAGTTCCTATGGCACAACAAGCAATGAACTACGAAGCCGTCAGCTTTCACGTCCGTTCGAGAAGAGAAACGTCCACACATGCCTCAGATCGAGACCACTTGCGATGACAATTTCGTTGACGGGCCGACAGTTTGAGCGTGTGGAAATAAGCTCGGGTCATGTGGGATATGCGACGCCACCAAGTGAGCTGAGCCCATTGGAAGGTGCTTCACTGCACTTACATATGGTCTCTGGTTGCTAGGCTACGGTCACCAATGCGGTAAATCTGTCTCGACCTAGTAGATGCTACCCCCTGTCAGGTTATTTGACCTTATAATGTGTACCAATATCAGTCTCACCGAAGTCTCAGGCAACTGACAAGGGCTGACTGCTTGGGTATGCAGTAGACGATTGAATGTAATTATTTGATACACGTGATATACTCCATCAGATTTGTGAAACAATATAGGTAGGCACTGTATCGAAAGACCAGTGTCACCAGTCCAGTCGGTCATAAGTTGTCCCATCGCCATAGACAGGAGTAACTATTAGAGTCAAAACTGGCAGCTTGATTGCATGAACATCGGCCATTGGTCCAGTACTTCGTATCTGCTGGACAGTGGGTCAAAGGTGGGTGTTCATATCCAATATCTCCGAAGAAATGAATGGCGCTATGCGGTAGAAAAAGAGAGGCGGCGATGGAGTGGACCGGCGCATCCCCCCAGCGCTGTGGTAATTCATTAACCATCACAGATGCAGTGGTGGGAATGAACTTGCCTCGTAGTAAAAGCCTCCAGCTTGGTCAAGGAATTCGAAGAAGGACATGTACGTCTCTCCTCGCCAAAAGTCCATGTCTCCAATCTCGAAGTTGGACCAAACTAGCGTCATTTCGGGCTCATCAGCATGAGAGGAAAGACAGCCAAGGTCACTTACAGTGGCACAAGTTATAATTTGTTCCTCCATCGTCAGAGACGAACGCGAGGGCATTGTCCGGATGCACCACATCTGGACGTGACCTGACGAATTCTTCGCGCAAATTGAACGAATGTCAGCACGACTTCTAACCACGCAGGACCAGACACACGTTTCACCGTTTCCCACAGGGTTGGTATTGTGGCCTGGAATTCATACAATGAAAGTGTGAAGCCTGGTAAAGTATTTTGAGCATCGAGTCCCGACAGATTGGGAACGATTCACGACATCCGCCACGTTTGTATTGGAAAGACCCACCATACGTCTTGTTATTATTCTGCATGAACGAAAGAGGATCCGAGATGATATCACAGTGATAGCGGATTGATGGCCTATATATCGTTCTCTCATGCCCAGATTTGTTGATTTTTGGACAAGGAACCTACTCGAGCCTCCAGTAATACCTGTGTTGTACCATTTGAAATGAAAGAAATTGATAGGCGCGAAACCTCTTACCTGTACTTTTGCATCAATGGATGCCTGAAGAAAAACTTTCTGAAATCAATGAAGCACATCATGGCTGACTATTCCACTTACACCGGAGTTGAACCGACACATGTTGCGATAAGGAACGCTACCTATACCAAATGAATCAAACGTCGAATATGCCGACTACACAACACACCTCCATAGATAACATTATCCTCCTCCATTTTCTTGATTGCGTCTACGGCCTTTCTCTCGTCAATCCATGGTGGTGCATACCAATGGTCATGCGGTATGATCCCGAACTCCATTTGTGCAGATGATAGGACCGATATACGGCTCAATTGCAATCGCTCAAAACCACGTATTTGTTGGTTCGCCGAAGGAAACATACCTTCTGAACTCGTTGGTGAAAGGTTCCTCGTTCAAGAAGACATATGGATATCCATGCTTGCGGTTGAACCGATCTTCGATGCTTTGAATGCTCGGGATGAGCGCATCGAGGTCCGAGTTTCGGGCAAGGATAACGAATGTGGCATTCGCTCTTTCGGGTGCCTGGGGTACCATGTTCTGAGAATCACAACTTGAGTTCGGGAAAAATGTCCGAGTCAGAACAGTCGGAAAGTGGTCATGGTGAATGCTGAACGAGATAAAAAGCACAGCCTAGAATGTGTTAGAGTAATGCATTCAGGTTCCAGACCATCCAGCTATGATCGATCATACTCACGAGAAGTAAAAGGACTATTAGCACATGGCGGAAGAATGTGACCATTACAACCACCTGAGGGTAGTGGGGCAAAGCGGATGAACGAATTTAATATGCCGCCGACAAGGTAACCGGGCTGTTAAGCCGAATCCGCTGTCCAGCACTGCTGCGGCGCGGACGCGGCAACGTGTGGCGCACTCATGATGTCACTTGCCAGTGAGCTACATTGTTTCCAGCACCTATTGCATCCGAGTCCATGCGACTGTTAGACTGGCACACCAAGGCGTTGTCATCATATCCAACATCGCAACCGGTTTTCTTTTGCCTTGACGGGAAAATTTATAGGATCCCACTTGGTAATTACGTTTACCGAAGACGATTCAATATTCAATATTTTGGTAAGGACTCGGAACACTCACTGTATTGATTGGCAAGACCATCTACTCGTCCCCAGCGTTACATGGAAGTGTGGGAAAGAGGAAATGGTCTGACTTCGAGTCATGCGTTTCGTTTCACTAGTCTCAGGCTCGACACCTGACACCAACTGTTTTGCTGTTGCCCTCAGCTACTACCTCGGGCGTCAGGCCGTCGCTTCCCTTAACGGGCTTCGAGACTAGCGTTTCATGTATCTAACAGGCACCTCGAGAACACACAGGAACCCACTTGGTATCTTGGCTCCCAAAGTGCCCTGGTATCAAATTGAAATCGTCGATGGTAGTACCATAGCAACGCTGGTCGACCGCGATATCCGTGAGTTTTACGCAGTTGAGTGGAGAAGTCGTTGGACACGAACTAGTCGTCGTGTAGTACAGTTACTAGAGTATCTCATAATGCATCAAAATTCTCATTATGAGATACTCTAGCAGCTGTATGAGTTATACGCTGCACTCGCTGAAGCCAAAATGTGACGACCATCACTCTACAGGTAAAATTTAACTCTACATATATCGTTTTTCAACGCCATACCGTCAGCCAGCTACCAGAACATGAAAGCTAAATTAGTGTTGTTGGAACCGGAACGGGCGTTGGGTGGGATAGGCGGTGTGATGCACCGAGGGATGGAGGCAAGTAATTTGTTGTGCAAATTTGAATGTGGATCCAAACGCTGCTGTCGTGGCATCACTCGCAAGAATCAACCGAGATGAAAGCTCAGAGTAATATGGTGTTATCAAAAACAGAAGGGGAGCTGAGCGGGCACATTGATACCACCTCCACAGACTTCAGGATTTACGGATGGTTTCACTGACAGCTACTCGGTGCAATGTACCCTATGCAGGTCCCTTCCTGTCCAAGAGACGACTGTCAAATTGCGACCGAAACTTGTCCTAAATCCAGATGGGATGGTACCCAGTGTCACCTAACAAGACAGCCTGGAAGCCACACAAACCTGGACTGAGAGGCCAGCTTTCGATCCTTGGACGAAGACATCGACATCTGGGTAATCCACAGACAATCGTCCTAGTTGATTCTCGTCATCCATTTCCATCTCGCACCCATATCCAGCTCTTTGCTCGCTTCTACGGTTCTTGCCAAGTTGGAGGTCACGGAGGGGAGGACCTGTCCCATCGCATTATTTGCCACCCCCTCCGATCCAATAATTGGGCCGGAAAGTGGAAACGTATTGTTGATCCTTGAACCGTCCCTTTCTTAATTAGAAAGAAATCTTTCTATATCGTTGATGGTAGTGTCGTCCAAGCTGTCCCGACTATAGTGGTTCTGGCGTCGATATATTTAGACAGGTCTGCGTCCCTTTTACGACCGTAAGCAACGGCAAGTAGTACATGCTAGTCGATCGACGTGTCGGCTCAAACCTAGACATTAAAATTTCCCTTTACGAATAAGAACGGGCTGTTTGCTGAATTCAAAACCCTGACTAGGCTCTTGGTCATGGAAAACAACATAGATTTCATTATCAGGACACATTCTCAGCTACATAGTCGTTACAAGTACATGTGGACAGATATTTTCTGCGCTAGCCTAGTAAAACCAAGTAAGTAGGGGAAGTATAGTGCATAGTATTGTTGAGATGAAATGTATGCATGATCGGAATTGAAGGTCGAAGCAACACAGTCCTCGATGCCGCTCGAGCCTTGACACCCAAGTCCTAGCTACAACGTAGCATGAGAACTCGGCTGCGGGGAAGGGAAACGAAGAGGGATCGTCTCAGACTGAGGCATCGGCGCCGATTGTGTGGTATGAATCGAAATCATCTCGAGACATTCGAGATCCACCGTAGTCAGAGTATCCATGGTCACCTGCAGAGGTAAAGACACCGTCGGCTTCGCCATAACGCCATCACTCGTGTTTTCGACACCCTCTCCATCATGATTCCGGAAGAAACGGCAGGCCATGGTCACCAAGACGAGGATATTGCAAAACACGAGATCCAATGCACCCTGTCGCAAATGAAACGTGTTTCGATTACGATCACGGTAGGCGTGAGTAATTGCAGCAGCGCACCTCCATGTCAGCAGTCATGCTAGCTATAGAACGCGGAACTGGGATGCAGAATGCGACATGAACTATGCTCACCGTAACGCTGAGCAAGCTCATCCAGAGGATGGAGAGTGCGAGAATCCGCTCGTTCCTATGGAGCCTCATCTTCCAGAGTATCGGAGTGGGCAATGCAATTAGGATAACGTCGGAAATAACATTGGCTGTTCACAGATTCATGAATCCATGCAATAAGATACAGGAAAGAGAATATTTACCAGTAAAGTTAATCCTCGCTATTGAGGGCCCGATTGGATATTGGGAATTTGCAAGGTCAGACCATGATCTGTCTGAACTGCAGGCGTAGGCTTTTGTGGCGCCGCACAGCGTCCACAATAGAAAGATAAATGCTGCGGAGCCGCTGACAATCCTCCGCATACGACTTGAGGGAGTTATCATCCTCAACAGGGAAAACACGATGCTCATCCGCGTCGCCCTAAACATCCAACGTGTGAAGTCACAGTAGACGTCACAGTACACATGGAGCGTACCAAATCAAACATGTTTGGGAGAGTAGCGATAACCACAGAGAAGCGATATGAGATTCCTCCGACATGTACAACGGATGGTCACCTGTAAGAGATTGTGACACAAGGAAGAAACGGATTGGAAGAAACGCACGTTCCGGCAAGTTTAATATCCAAGTCGAAACAGCACAGATGATGTCGAAGAAAAGGGCTAGGGAAGCCCATGCATCTTCCCACCAGAGCTGATGCCGACGTACCCGGATCCACAGTCGTAGGCATGCTAGGACATGGTCAGCAATAGGACCTTTTCGTTGATCACGACAATACTCACTAATAATAATGGCAATGAGATGCAAGACTGTCACAAAGACTGCCGAACATACGGCACTCAACCCAATTTCTCGAATAGAGAGACAAAAAGTCACCTAAGAGAATGTGTCCGACATCTGTGCTTGGATACCCCACCGACATTCTTTACGAGAAAGCCCGCAAAGGTGTTGAGAACGCGTCGCTCGTTGGAAGAAAATGGAACCTGGGAGGGAATAAATAATGACTCGGAGAGGATGAAGAATGGGCATAACTCAAAGGTATATCCATTTAGCATGAAGCCATCGCCGTGGAAACAAAACGCGACGAACCACAACGTCTGATCAAGCGCCGGGCCTGCATGGCTGCGGCTTCTCGGAAGGATGATTGGTTTAGCACCTTGACATGACCTACCGCACGTCGTCGAACTGTGATCGCCTTTGACCCGGCAGGGCCTGCCATCAAGATTAGCGACATGCCAGTGACTCGACGAGTCGGACATTGAACGCCGCTCGAAGGCTTTTCCATCAAGAGTAGTGTTTGAGCTGCTGATGGGGAACAACTTGAAGCTGGAACAAGTCAGTGTGGGAGAAATCCGAAGGCAAGGATTGTTTCAAGTCGGCGTGGACGGCAATTTTTTTTTACACACGCAAGACCAGCTCATCCGATCACTGGGCCACGCCAGTACAGTACATATTCAGACAACAACTTTGTTATTTGCAGACAATATCAACCGTTCACGTTCAACGTCCAACCATCTTAGACTATGTACACCATGACGGCTTCAACACTTGCATTCACCAGGCTTGCACTGGCATCTGCAAAAAAAAAAAAGTAGTTCAAAATACGCCCATCATAAATGCAGTAGATAATCTACTCACGAATCGCCGCAGTTGCACTGGCTCAAACCACAACCAGCTTGGTTAACAGGGATCGCGTTTACCTTGGCATCAAGGTCAAGTTCAGCATATCATAGGCCCCGTGGAACGACGGAAAAACGTTGGCGTACGAATTGCATCTCGGGAAGTATTTATGTAGTAACGATGGGTTATCAGCTTTACTGAGAGACATCCCCCTTCAGCAAGTCCCCCCCTTTTTATACCCCACAAGAAAGTATCACCGCTGACAGATCCGCCAAATCGATGGCCAATCACGAGGTGGGTTCAAGAAATGCCTCATCCAGAAAATGCCTCGTCTCGTCAGCTCGGGGTCTTTGTCCAATGACCAGGGGTTTGTGTCGTTCAATAAATGTCTCAGATGACTAACGCTGGTTCAAAAAATGCCTCGGTTGTCACTCTGAAACATGCGGGATTTGATGGATGACCAGGTCGTACTGCCCCCGCAGGTGCGCCCTACATATGACCACTGGCAACTCCTGGGGCGTGCGGCAACCTTTGGCGCCGCATTATCTGAAACTCATGGCGGGCAGCACAACAGCAGGCAGCGCAGAGCAATTACATGTCACTTCAAGATCCGTCCGGCCAGACTGCCACGTCTCGTCGAAATGGGCTCTTTATACTATTTATACAAACATAAACATTCCAATCACTGCGGCGGGACTCACTACGACGTCAATGCAGCAACATGGCTAGCGATCCCAGGACATATGCACCAGCGTGGCAGACGTACCGCACAAGGAGATTCAATTCTTTTCCCGTACGTTTCGCAAGTACATCATTGTGTCCTATATGCGCATCGATCAGAGATTGTACTAGAGCCATTGACGATTTCCATCCGGACTCCAAAAAAATAAACGCTAAAGTAGGATTGCAGTGATATGTACATGCAGGCGAATAGATGGTGCGATAATGGAGAAAAAAAGAGGGCCGCTGATGCGACCGACGTCGACAGAACGGTGACATTGTATATATCCGAAAGCACCTTGAAATGGTTGTAAAAAAATAAGAGCGAACAAAACGAATGAAATCGTTCCAGAGCATGCAACCAGCAGCGGTCCGGGTCCGGTCCGGGCGCTAACTAGAGCGGAATGATCTGAACCAAACCAAACTGGTAAGGGACAAGCAAGGTGGTGTCATCCTCGTCCACATCACAGACTGAACAGACCACTCGCGCGCCGACGACTCTGGACAGGGTGCACGACGACCAAAGATATGCCCAACCCGACCGTAAGCCCGATGGCGACGGAGATGAGCTGCAACGCCGTCTGGAATCCACTCAGGTAAGAGGTCGACGAGCCCGACGTCTGGTCTGAAACAAAGTTGAGCAGCCCTCCATTTCCAAGCCCGGACGGCACTTGAAAGAGAATTCCAGTAATCTAATGGCAAGAAAATATATATATGAAAAACGCCTTGATTTCAGATGGCGAAGCACCTACCATGACGACAAAGGCATTTCCGTTGAAGAAGCGGCCATACATGTTGGATACAAACCCGACCACGAAGGCGCTGAAACCTCCAATAAACATGCGACATCCACCCTCACAAGGTCAAGTGGACATACCCGACCGCTGCGCTGATATCGCTCTGGTTTGGAAATTTAGTGCCCACGAAATGGTTCGTCACCCAACCAACGGACGCGATGGCAATGAGTACGAGCTGTGTACACGCGCAAGTCAGCGTCAACACATGCAGAAAAACGCATCCGTTCTGCGCCAGCATTCACGCACCATTTCTTTCTTCCACAATGGAGCCATCAGTCTCATGCTCAGAAACAGGGAATACATGGGTACTGTCAAGAATGCCCACCATAGGCTCGGTGTTCGTTGCCACCACGGTCCTGTGGGGTCGTGAGACTCCACGCACGTGTAATCTGTTGGCCCAATTATCGAATGACCGATTATCCTCTGGTATACCTCGGCCCCGATTGCGAGCCCAAAGCCCAGGAAAAGCGAGTACATGAGCGCGAAACATAATCGAACGGCACCGGCTACCAATGAACGAGACGAGAGTTCGAGGGACCCGCTCAGCACGATAAAGCCCTTCACACAGTCTCCTCAGTTACGCTGCCACGCGGAAGGTCGGTCGTATCTGCTTACCGGCAAGATCAATACCACCGAACTGCTGGCAACAGCTGAGTAACAGAAATGTTTGGTGGATGCCAATGCAGCACTCAGAAAACTCAGGAGCGTTGCAATGGTGATTTCGAACACGTTCGCATACAACTCGTTGCGTACGCCGATTAGCTGAACCGCAACGAGGAGTGCACCGAGGGGCGCAGCCACGAGTGAGTCAATAAAGGATCCGGAGAACGAGACGGAACAGATGGAGGCCGAGCACATGCCCCCGATGAAGGTCAATTGCGCAAAGTTGTACAGAGGCTTCTTGCGCATCAACATGTCCAACGAAGCTGATGCCGCAGAAACTGACATAGTGTCATGTATGACCTAAAAGGCAAGGTTAGATGCTTATATGCTGTGGAAAAGAACCACTTTACTCACGTTCCAGTACAGTATGTGCGCATCCCCAAGCTTCTCTAGGTCCAAGGCGCTGCCCTGTCGGATGAATTTGACATTGCTCGTTCCCGTCGCACTATCCTCAAACGAGATGAGCATCACATCTGGCAGGTACATACAGCAGAGCTCGAGATCTAACACACGCCCAGTGCTTTGTATCTGCGACGCCAGACGGTGAGAAGGGCCGCCAAACATCATCATGGCACGTGCAAGCTTCATTATGAATTCTTGCCTTTGAAGGATCTCAGCGACGTGTTTCGTAATCTATCAGGGTGTCAAGCAGCCGGCGAAACAAATGACAATGATGACGCACATAAACTTCCGCCTGTTTCCTCTTGCGTCGTATCCTTTCTCTTTGTTTGTCCCGCCCCTTCCGTTCCCGCTCTTTGATGCGACGGATCTCTTTCTCCGTATGTTTAAGATCGAAGTAGTCTTTTTTCTCACCAAACTCATCCACAGGAGTTCCTTCCGCGCTCGAAGTCCCGGGTGACGCAGAACCGCTCTCGCCTGGCGTATGAACATTCCTTTCTGTACCAACATGGGGCGAAGACAACATTCTGAGATGACTTGGAGCCAAGTGCATGGCCAACGGAAGCTCTCTCAGCCTGCTAGTCCATCCCCTGAGTCCCCCAGGGGTAGAAACTGGGCGATCATGACTCGTCCTCGGCCGGTCCGCCAAACCCTCATAGGTCGGAGACGCCACGATCGTAGCAGCAGGCGTCTCTGGGGAATCACCCTCGCTTTCTTCGCTTGTATGATGATGGGTGGTTGCGGTACCGGAATCTGTGCTGCGCGTGCGTCGGTGGCCCCTCGCAGTTAGTGTCGAAACGTCGTCTTCCACAGAGTATCTGACGAGATTATAACCCGCCCTCTTCAGATTTGGGGCGAGTGTCGCTTGCTGCGGTGCAGCTGCTCCTGTAAGCGTGCCTGCGCCAGCAATGAGGGCCGCAGTCGTGGGTGCTGCCGGGAGGGACGGGGTACGGAAATGGGCTAGGATAGATGAAGCCGATCCTGCTTTCAAAGAACGATGAAGACCGAATGTCTCAGGTTGTTTGTCTTTGGTATCTTTTGTTCCTTTCGACGTGGAGCAATCATGGGTATCATCTTGATCGGATAGCCACGGACGATTGGGCCTCGGAAGTATCCCGTCCTCGCATCCCGCGTCGGAGCCGGAACGACTTGGCCCATCTGGAGTACTGGCTCCACTCGCGCTCCCTTCGTCGTCATGCTCGTGATCGTGACCGTAGAGTGCCAATAATGCACTGAGGACGCCGTTACCAAGCTTTGGGCCATGGGGCTGGCCGCGATGATGGTCCTCGGGATGACGTTGTCGACCATTACGAGCGTGCACGGGCAGGTGCGTAACTGGCGCCATCCAGCCACCAGGGACTCCTTTACGCACTCGTCCTGGACGGTGAAATTCTTGGTTTGCGGGATTGGGCACGTTCTCTGTATTGGAGTGGGCGTGATGGTGATGGTGAGTATGCTTCGTCGCCTTGCCCTTCTCATCCATTTCTCTATAGTTGTGATCTTGATCTACCCTCCCATCGTCTCCTTCACGGGTGCGTTTACGTCGGGTAGCCTTCTGATTCGGCGTGCGGTGGACCCAGCTCCAGCCTCGCCTTGTATGCGCCCTTACTACTCCGGCGGCCTGGTGTTGCGCTAGTCGTTCAATATGCTTCTCTCCCAAGATTGGGCCATCATCCCTGCTTCTCCGTGACCAGGTGGACCTCCTTCGGAGAGCGTTACTAGCTGCTCCTCGGCCGGGTATCGATGCGTGAACTGGTAATCCTTCTCGTTCTAGTGGGTCTATCCATACTTCTCCGGGAACATCATGGGTGCGTTGGGCAACGAGCGAGTGAGATGAAAGGTGGACATTGATATCGTGTATGGTGGGTGAGCTTTGTTGACTGGACGACCCACCCGTATCTCGTGATTCTGATGCCTGTAATCGAGGCGCACTCGTGGGGTATGGATTATCGCTATGTATGTGAGTGAGTCCCTGAGGAGGCTTCGGTAACGCCTTGGTGGTGAATGGGTGATGTTGGGACGCCGAGCCGGATGTGGTCGCGCGGCGTTGGACAACGGCTGGGGGTATGGAGGGAAGTCGGCTTAGTGTTCCCTCTTTCGGCCACGATACGCTCGGATGACGGTCCTCCGATTGGTGCTTCTCCAAGGCACTCTTGAGCGTCTCGAATGCGCTTGGCTACAGATCATTCTCAGCTGCGGCCGGATAGACCAATTGAAAATCAACATACATCTAGTCCCATTTCGTCTAGTTCATGGATGCTTCCTCGAGGTGACGTTTCTATATTTCCGTCAACCAAGCCGGTCCCGTTGCTTGTCCACTGAACGCGTCGTGGCGTTCTTGTGCCACTGTGTGGTCCAACGCCTCCGGCGGGACGGGAATTGTCGGCTCCCCGAGAAGATGTCATAATGCCGCGTCAATGGCAATCGAGCTGCGGGTGTGCATTAGGTGGCGTTCCGAGTAAGACGACGAAACCAGGACGAAACATACATTTTCCCGATTCCACGGCTTCAAAAGGCTCGAATTGTAGCAAGGTTGGGGATATAAATTCCAGATAAGAAGTCGCGGAAAAAATCGAGCCTCTGGTGACGACAGTGATCAAGTAAGATGGCAGTTGGGGTCAGCGCCAGCGGGGACAGCAGGGAAGGAGGACTGAAAAGTTGAAAGAGAGTGTACACTGACTACAAAGCCAGCGAGTTCGACACTGTTTATCTAGCTGCAGTAACGAAAGAGTAGAGGTCGAGGTTAGTTCTCGACTGTTACCGCGGTCGCCGACTGGGGGATCAGAAGGACATTGTGTGGGTGAGAGCGCACGAAGAGTTTTATGACCATGCTGGATATTGTCGCTGAACGCCGAGAACCCTTGACGTCATACCCCATTTCACAGCCCCACCTTCCGTCTTCGGAAAGCTCGCCCTTGTCAATGGTCATTACAAAGTTGCATCAAACTTTGTACAGATGGCGGCCTACCCTTTTTTTTTTTTTTTATGCCATGTGACATAAAGTAGCTCCACTCCCTAATTTATCTTCTCACTGCCAGCATGCAAGAATAGGACTTACAATCCCAGTGGAGCATTCCTTTGATAGCTTTGCTGCGATCAGCTTGCGTTGCCTCACGCCATCATGTCCGGTGATGCTCAATTATCTGTCCACGGTTTATTTTTCCATATGTTGACCCTTTATTGAATCTCAATTTCATTCAGAGCTCGCTTCGACTCACCACGCTGCGTATCGTGGTGGCGCCACCAATCGTCACACTTCGATTGCACGACTTAAAAGCGCCAAGAATACCGAGGACTGCTAGGCGTTCGTTTCGCTGCCTCTGGCGACTTTCGATGTATATGCTCGCGTATTGCCAAAAGCCAGCGTCTGTGCCGTCAAGAACGACCTCGCTAGAGCCAGCGTGGTGGAGAACTCAGATAGCGGACGACGGGTGGGTAGTTCAGTACCAGTCAGTTCCGATAGTTCTTTTTCCGTCGGTCACCGACACCCGTCTATCGTACTAACCACTTCATTCATCCACGATCGACG
This sequence comes from Xanthoconium separans, assembly GCA_038089695.1. Lineage (NCBI taxonomy): Eukaryota > Fungi > Basidiomycota > Agaricomycetes > Boletales > Boletaceae > Xanthoconium > Xanthoconium separans. The sequence continues at coordinate 14,754 of JBBPLG010000149.1, read as the reverse complement.
CTGATCGCGCTCTCTCCCGTGCGTGGTCTGTCTCACCACCACTCGCAATCACTGATAACCCTTTTTTGGTGAAAGAAAAAAAATGGTCGTATAAATAGAACATGTCGGTCACAGATGCCATGCATCTACTTTTAAGCCTCACATCTGCGACTCGCCGTTCGCGCGTCGAAGAGTCCTCTTTTCAAACCTGACCCGGCATGCTAGAAAGTTCAACCTCTTCGATATCCCCCGCGTTTTCCGTGTTACTCTCCGCAGGGAGACCCTGCCTTTGGTCCACATCGACGAAGGCCATCGTAGATACCGTAGCGTCTGGGCAGGCATTCGACCGCGAACGCACGCCGAACCCGGTGTCAATGTGACAGCGAGTTTGACGATCGTACAGCTCTCGTATGCTGATGATGAACCGAGGGGCGAGAGGAAAGAATGCTACATAACCGAACATGATCAGGAAGAGGCTGACGGTACTATTCGGTACGGTGTTCGCTTCAATGACAAGTACGGAGACAAGTTGGAAGAAAACATTTCTAGTGGTGTGGAAACATGCGTCAGTACTTGTGATTGTCGGAAGCATGGGCGGAAGTGATGATCAGGACATACGCAAAGAAATAGAGAATTCCATCTCTAATTAGTAGCTGCATGTAGCGGTTCAGCTGCCATGTCTTCGTTGTTCGGTACATTTCTACTGATTGCTTCAGGGTTTGGATGACGGCGAGAATCACGAGAACAGCAGCGAGGGTAAATCGCGGGACTGTAATGAGCTGGTTAACCATTGGTGGAAGATTAAAAAACGAGGAATTGCAAAAGGTAAAGGTGGAAACTTGGACGATTGTCACTGAGAGGCACGGGGAAGTTAGGTAAAACGACGTCCAATTTACACAGCACCTACCTGACAAGTGGTTGGGATTGTCATAGATTCCATCTACAACGACGGAGGGGATGATTTGCACCACGTAAATGAAGAGAAGGATATAAAGGATTATCCTGGATCGATTCCACATCGTGTAAACCCGTAAAATCATCACAACTGTGACCCTAATTAACATAGTGGAATACATGCTCAGAGCACGAGGGAACTCACAATCGGTAGCAAAAAGAAACACTAAGGATGTCGAAAACACCATTATTGCTAACACATGGCCTTTGAAAATGCAGTCTCATTATTGCATGGTAACTTAAAGGAAATGGATATGCTCACAGCTGTTTCACAATTTAAAGCCCGTGGTTCGCTCGAAAAATTTGGGTACGTACACCTGCCGGAACAGAGTCATCAGCGGCGAGCCAAGTTGGAACAGGAAGAATTCAAAGAAACTTACTTCTAGAGGACCAGGGAAAAAGGTGCTGCCGCCTGAAGATGTACCCGTTGAGCAAGAATGAACTCTAGGTTGGATTTTGAACATACCGAGTGCGCCAGTCCTTTGAGGATGGAGTTAGAGTTAGTCATGTTTAAAAACGTGCTAAAACTTGACCTACATAGCCGTCCAAAGACCCACGTAACGAACCTATTGGATCAGAGTTCAGAATACATGGCGGATGCTACCGAAAGTGGTACACACTATGACAAACATTGTAGAAACCCAGGACCAGCGTCTGCACTATAGCGTTATCAGGGACATTGATGAGCGATGATAGAGAAAGTCTTACCCATATGTACTCGACCTTGCTAGCTCGTTAAATACGAAGGGTTTCAGAGAACCAATGGCATACCTCAGCTGAGAATGTGATGACTGAGGATTCAACATTCTGGTGGTGGGTAGATGGTCATGGTCACGACAGCATCACTCACCATAATCATATCCAACAGCAGTGATGACAACGACTAAATTTGTATATCAGATTAATCATTGCAAACTATCAGTGGCCGTACGGGTTGCATAATCGTTTAGAACGACAAGCTCCAAAGCGGACAGTAGGTCGGAGGCCATAAATGTAAGCGGGATAGCTTTGACAACCAAGAAGACATGGGCTATTTATCACCTTCTTCGCGTGGCACGGACGGCTGTTAACATCTAGATGCGCGTCGTCAATACAGCCGAATCGGGAAAATGTGGATTTCAACCTAGAATTCGAGTAAATTTTCTTGACTTCATCTAGCCAAAATTCCGAAGGGCGTGTTCCCTTTACGACACCAGGTAAGAAGTGCTGGGCTATTCTTGAGTTGGTCAACTGATGTGAGGCTATGTGAAGATGTTCTCATCACCATGCAAAAGAACAAAGACGTTCTGTACAATGTTCTCGTTTTTTTCATTGGCCCAGGCGGCGACCGCACAATTCTTTAGATCACCGCAATTTTACCGCCCCATCAATCTCGAGGGGCGGAGGATGAAACATGGGAAACTCGGATCAGCGCGCAATGTCATGTCTGATATAGGTCAACCTTGCCGTACATATGGCCGTCCAGGCAGAGATAATGACGTGGCACAAGTTCACGTACGGTGGCCATGTTATCGTGTAACAATGAAATATCATGGCTCTCTTGAATACATACCCGCATTGCAGGAAGATGAACCTAATGTTGGAGATTCGAAAGGTGTCCGATAAAGAACCCTTAGTCGGAACTGCACATTACTTGATGAATATTGCTTCGCTACAGCCCATCATCGTCCTCCTCTTGAACAGGGAGGGATGGCTGAACCCTGTCTCCCAAATCCCAAATAGAAAACATTAATCTCACTTCACAGGCGTGACTGTAGTCCCAGCCGCTTTCAAGTGCGCGTCTGGGAGATAAGGGCCTCACTCACCACCACCGTGATTGGCTGAGTTTATCGATGTTCCGACGTTCGGCTGGCCTGTTACGATATAGCTTGCGAGCGCCGTCCAAAAAGACGGATTTCACCTGAATAATCGATGGTTTCAGCTATGTGAGCGTGCATCCGTCACCGTGAAAAGAACAAAGACATTGCCTGCACAGGAAGTGGGCGCTAACGTCACAAAGCTTGCGATGTGCATTGGTATCTTGGGTGTATCAGTTTTTGTGCCACCGAGCAACCATCAGATCACTGTTAATTTGTTATGAGTTGCCCACCATGTCATTGTTCTCGAGAGGCTATGAATGGACGAAATGTGAACTCGGATCAGCATGTCTCCTGATGTGTGACCACGTCTCGAGACGAGTTTTTCCACAACATCATTGTTGCTGCCAGAGGTACCTTGTGTCGGCGTATTCCTCGTGGCTTTCCTGGTCCTCACCTTGGATTCGAAGGTACTGATAAGGAACGGTGACACGTCGCTCACCATACTATCCAATATACGCCCCATTGTTTGTGCACTCTCAAGTTCTTTGCGTTCTTCTTTTGAGCAAGGCTACCCGTGAATGATGGCAAGTCTCCCGGTTGCAACCGTGAGGATGTTCAATCGTGAGGATGGTAGATTCTCACGCACCTTCCCACAAGTCTCGCAGAGAAGGCCCATCGGTCCTCCTTCACTGCACTAGGCGACTTCGTATATGTGCACTTGCGTATCGTGTTTGTAGAGAAGCTGGTGTGTGAGTATCAACTCCAATTGTTACTCCTCCACACACGTCCGTTACTCACCTCTGTACTGGCACCCTCTTGATCGTCCGATGATGACGCTACGAAATCAATCAACTACAAGAGTACTACACAAACGAGAAGAAGCCTGAGGATGAACATGGAAACGCGTAGCTACCCACAAAGCACAAGGTTAGACTATCCCTTTTTCGTCCAGAATGTATAAACGAACAGCGGTAGGTATGCCACGCGACTCCCGCACAATTTGCATTTCCAGCTCGGCACGTCTCTGACCACGAACTTGTTCGCGTCTGGGCCAAAGGCTTCCGTGGCCTTCATTTCCATCTCGCCCGTGTTCGTCAAGCATTTCTTTCCCCGTCGTTCACTACTATTATAAAACCTTTGACAGCGCAGACCCTCGCGATCCCTTCGCGATCGGTGCTGAATCGTCCCTGCAGCGGCCTCTAGCCTCTGCCTCTCACCAGACCATCGTCTCGTTTGGTCGACATCACGCTCGCCCTATCTTCGGCTCGCATCTGCCCTCGCCGCCACTCTCGTTTTTACTGGAAAGCTGACAGTATCGACTCCTGGCTCCCGTACTCGGGCTGTATCCATCGGCGAATGCACGCAGAAGGAGGTCGTGACGTGCTCGTGCCCAACCTCGTCTGACCCGCGCGCGCATCGAGTAATTACACTCTCTTCACCCTCAACTCTGGCTCGGACGGTCGCTGGGGGTCATGGCGAACGCGAGCTATCCAAAAGGAACGGGCTCCACTGGAGAGAATACGATACAGAAATGCAATTACTCCACAAGGACCATGTCCGAGGAAAGCGTGAGCCTCCGTGGGGACCATCGACCAGCTTTCGATGTCTGAAAAGCAGACTAAGCAGTGTGGTGTTACATGGTACGATGTCCACCGAGAAAAAGTCACAGAACATTGCTGTACGAAAGAGAGACCGTCATCGTCAGTACGAGTGATGATCAAGAACAACTAGCAAAGAGGCATGCACAGGGACATAACGAAGAAATCCCATCCTTGATGAGCAGTTGCACTTTGATTGTACGACTCAAGCAGGCCATTACTTATCAAACGTCATTTCGTTGCCAAGAATACTCGCCGCTCGTTTCCGTTCCTGCTACCATTTTTCAAATCCTACTCAAGCCATTCATTCCCCAAACCACTTTTGCCTGCACGAAAGCAAAGCGCCCCCCAAAACTGAATAAACCAAGTCACGAATCAACCCGAGGCTGATCAATCCACCAGCCATGATGAATAAGGCATCGAGACGAACTGTAAATACGTTTTTGTCAAGTGGATGATCCCGAGGGGGCCTGCTCACTGGGCGATGTCAGCCTGAGATAACGGCGCCGATCCTTCCCCTAGGGAAATGGAAGGTTCACCGGCAGACGGGTGGATACGTGCAGCGTTCGCAGATAAAGAAGAATACGTCTCCCTTCCCGGTACTATGAGCGTCTAGACCAAGGCGAGTGAACGTACGATCAGGGAACGCGGCATGCGTTGACCCCAGGACCCACTCGATGTCGATGGTCATGGGATTTTGTTGGGGACGAGGGTGGAGTTCCATGGCGGATCGTGAATCTTGTACAAAAACGGTTCACTTAACCCAGCTGAATCCCTGCTGAACGTCTCCGTCCAGTTGAACAGGACGACCCGGTGGTGCTGTCGAGTGACATCACACCATCGAATACTACCCTCTTCATGTCTGGCTCGCGAGTGAACGTGACGGCGAGTACCATTTGTGTTCATTCGTGTGCCCATCGTGTCTCCCTGGATCCGTGAACCCGATGCCAGCTGCGTCGCGCACCTGAAGAGGAGCGATCTGAATCTTGTCGTGTGTCCAGGCACTTTCACTTTATATTTGGCTTGGAGTGGGCGTGTTCTCGCAGTCAACTGTCAGCCCCGATCACACACTTGATACCCAGACCACATGCCCGTCGATCCGTGACGTTGTGCCATACACGCGACGACTCCGACACGGATGGTGGAGGAACACGCATCTTGATCGCCGCTGCCCGCGAGGCATTATTTTTTATTCAAGTTGTCATCCTGAAGGGACGCACGTCGTCGATGCCGTAATTGCAAAAGAGACACACCAACGGTGAGCACCGTGGTCGACCTCGGACGTAAAGACTCGGACCACGTGCATGAGTACGCGTCATGTCGTCGATGCCAGTCCCTATCTGTGATCGAGGGGAACCGCCAAAGTACACCGCCCGACTCGGACGCAGAACGTTGGGAAAGGCCCGGCTGAGGGAGGGAGAACCTGGGATGTCAGTCATCGTCAGAACGATGGTGGCTGAGGAAACGACACGTGATGAATGTGTGGTGGAGGTCACTACTACCAGACAGGCAGCCCAACATTTTCTCAGATCTCAACAGTGCGGAAAGCTGAGGGACAGACATCAACGATTGAAAAACATGGATTTAAACAAGGCATCAAAGCATTACGCATGTCGGCAGTACATGAAAAAGAAAAACTAGGATGGAAGCACTCCTTCGCATGTACATGGACTCGGACGAACAACATGGTAAAAGCAACACGGACAAGACAGAAACAGCAATGATTAGAGAGGGGTGGAAAAAAAAGAAGAAAAAATGCAAGAGGGTCATCGAGGGGCAAGGATAAAGATGCAAGGGATGTATAAGGTTATTGTAAAGAGTACGATGCTGAGAATGCTAATGAAGCGCGCGAGGTAAGCAAAAAAAAACAGAGTGAGAAAAGCAGAAACCGTCTGAATCCGACCAGCCAATCGACCGTCCGTACGACATGTAAATCATCCAAAAACTCCGTAGGGAGGAGATGTGGAATATGCACGTTACAGTTCGTTAAAAAGAAATGGAAGTGGCGGTCATCATCATGCAGGTCGCCACTGCGTCCCTGGTCTGTCAATCATGTGCGACGTGTCCGCCCAGCTCGACGGGACGGCCTCCCCTGAATCAGTCGACCCCGCGATCGTGGCAGGCGCGGTGATAAACGATTGTGCCGCAGTGCTAATGTCCGGCCGACTCTCGCTGCTGCTACCAGGTGGAATTGCGATGCCCGCTCTCTCTCCCTCGGGCTGAGGTGATGACGGGCCAGGCGACGTGCGACGCGCAGTCAACCCTGACGTCGTAGTCACGGACGGCGCCGAGATGGACACGTTCGAAGTGGCAGGATGGAGGCCCTGCGACGCCGGCCGATGCATCGGCGACAACATCGGCTGTCCAAACGTGTAATTCTCATGACTGCTGCTGGCATGCGACGCGGACTGCGAATCAGACGATGTGTACACCACGTCCTCCTGGAGTCTCGCCCGCGACGAATTGGCCCGCGTACGCATCGACTGCACGAGCTCTACCGACGACCGCGACGCATTGCCAAGACTCTGGATGAGCGACTGCGTGCGCGAGCGGACCGCAGACCCGGCTCTAGACCGCGATGATACCGAATTCGACCGCGATTGCGAGCTGGATTGGTCGCTGCGGCGGCCACGTCGACGCCGGCTGCTCACGTTGGACGAACGTGGGCTGCGTTGGGGAACGCCTAACAGACCCACGCTGTCTTCGCCTTCTGCCGCTTCGTGAGGTCCCTCCGGTTCGGGTTGCTCCATCATCTGTGGTTCTTCCTCGACATCGTCCATCTCTTCGTCTGCGTCCTCGCTCAGGAACGACTCGTAACCGCCAGGCATATGATCGGTGGTCTCGCTGTCAGTACGAATCCTAGGGACCCGTCCAGGGAACAGGATGGGCGAAGGTGAGGACGGGAACGCAGGCACAGTTCCAGCACGGGCACGTCCTCGACCAAGTTGAGGATGGCGAGGAGGCATAGGAATGGGGCTTCCATATCCAGACGTAGGACTGGACATTCCTGAGCCACTCATTCCGTGCGACATGGGCGATTCCGACGACGTGTCGTGGTTCCCGGTCGACTGTGTGGATCTCGAATGTCCAGAACGTGTATTCGACGAGGGCGACGTATCTGACTTGGGGGTAGAATGTGTCATAGCACTGGAGGACATGGATGCACCGCGTGCATGTGGGCGACGGAACTGGAAGGGATAACGAGAGCTGATAGGTTGACCCAAACTAGACATCGAACCAGACGTGCGTGGGTGTGCCTCACTGCTGTCTTCCATCTCTTCTCCCTCCTCTTCCTCTTCCTCTTCTGCTTCGACATCCTCCTCCTTCGCTTTTGCTTGTTCGGGTTCCGAAGATCGTTGATGCTCGGAGCTACTGGAGACTGGGGACCTGCGCTTTTCCTTGCGTGAACCAGGCGAAGGTGGGAATGGTATCTGTTCCTTGGACGACGCCTGCGCACCATACCCAGTGAACGGGTACGGCAACTTCATCAATGGCGCTGAAGGACCCGCAACCTCCCGTTCTCCAGACGCCCGCTTCACCACCTTGGGAATGATATCCGACAACTCGGGGACGGGCGTCTGCGCGACGTTGACCTCGTCGCCCCGCCGTGGATGTGCAAACAAGTCCTCCGAAAGCGCACCGCGGCGGGCTGGCGCTGGAACAGACGGTAAGCCCACCGCCGCCAACACCTGCTCGACCTCAAAGGTAGGCGAAATCTGTACGCCGGGCAGCTCAGCGTCCTCTTTCTTGGGCGCGATCGTACTCCACCGGGCAGGCGGCTTGACTGTGAGGCAAAAATCATACGCCTCTTGGATGCGCAGACGCGTGCAGGTTCGCCAGCTCCAAGGAAGTGCATCGAGGTCCTCGAGAGCACCGTCGCTATAAACGGAGACGGTCTTTTCGTGATCTTCTTCCTCCCATCTGTGACGGGGACCACAAAGTCCCGCGCAGCCTTGACCGCTCAAGGTCCACAGGCCGATCCTAGACAGCCACCTAGTCAGTGGGACAACATTGAAGGTGAGAGGCAGACGTACCAGCTGATGAAGAGGACGAGCGCGCGCCATGCTGTCCACGCAACATTGGCGAACAGAACGCCGCGGGCGTAATCCGTCAGGGTGCCATCAGACGGGCGGAAGAAGGTCGAGTCGCGACCGTTGAAGCCAGCTTCGATCAAACCAAGGTATTCCGGATTAGGCGATGAGAACGACAAGAGCACGGCGAGACAGAGACCCGCTCTAGGTAAGAGAAGCGCGACAGTGGGCAAGTTCTGTGAGTAAAACCAGAACGTTTCGGCGAGACCATCACGGAGGCCACCGTTTTCCCCAAAGAAGGCAGAGTATCGGATGTACTGCATGAAGCAGAAGTTGGTGTACGACGTCATGGCGGTAAGGCTGAACCCGGAAGAGGAAAGGTAAAGTGGAATGATGTGCGGTCGTTCTGAAAAACACGCTCTGTCAGAGGCATTCTCCGACGGCAAAGAATTGGTAGCACTTACTAACACGCCATCGACGGTAGAAGGAGTAAACGAGTTCATAAAGCACAAAGACGACGATGATCCAAACCAGCCAACAAGCTATATAAGCCGTCGCGCCAAGTGCCCAATTCTTTCCAGATCCTGACACGCCAGGTGCTGTCGGATTGGGATGCGCTGCGACCCTATCAAGCGTCTGGTGAGTTCGGCTGCAGTGAATATTACGAAACAAGCACGCACTGCAACAACATAAATACGGCATTGAAGTCAAAAAAGGTTTGCAGCGGGATGTGATAAAAGGTAAACAAGGGAAACAAGTAAAAGTAGAGCCTAGCCCAGAGGGTGGGGTTTCGCAAGAGTTCGGGGTGGAGACCATTCGAGTTGAACTTGGGACGGAGGGCGCGGTCATGTGCACGGACGGCAGCAGACACTAACGTCGGACTCATCCCAGCGGTCGTCGCGCGTGACCAGACACGAGGGCGGAGTGGGTTGCTGAACCGCGTCTGTTCTGTGGGCTGGTCCCGACCAGGCTGTGTGGCATCCTGAAGGCTGACGACACGAACAGAACGTGGTGTAGGCTTGCGACCGACGCTGAGCGGTTCGACGGGGGTCAACCCAGGCGTGTACTGCCCATTGGAGGAGTGAATCGTAGAACCGGGGTCTGGCGGAGGAGGACGCTTGGGGAGCCAGGAGGGATAACCTTCGGAGCCTTCGGACATCCTGGGGTGGGTAGACGAGGAGGGCTGCTCGGAGAGCTCGCCGCGCTGGTCAGAGGGACCGCTCTTGGGGGAGTCGGATGGGCTGCTTGGCTGAAGGCGTGACATTTCGTTAATAAAATGGCTTTATCATGCAAAGATGGAGAAAATAAGCGAGCTCGTCAAAACGTAGGAGCGTTGGTGTCGCGTTCGGGAAGATGGTAACTTTTTTTTTGTGGTATTTTTGTAAAGAGTTGAATAGTTAGTATGATGGGAGCCGATGAAGCCGCGAGCGAGGAAGATAATGGGCCTTTGCGAGGATTATTAGGTCGCCTCGTGTAGCACGATCGGTAGCCTCGTGTCTGTGACTTTCCGCAACTGAACAACAGAAAAGTCAAGGCAACTGAGGGAATTCGAAAGGGAGGGAAGGAAAACACCCACGTCAGAAATCAAAACACGCGTTCGCCCTGAAAAACCTCAACCCCCTGGTTACCAAAAATGGAAGGTACACATAAAACCATGTGCTCACCATCAAAAAATCAAGTTGCAAAGGAGATCCTGGAAAATTGAGGGGTTAATCAAACCCTCTGGGTACTCAGTACTCAGTACCTGGTTGTCAAAAACTTTGAGAAAAAAAAAAAAAAAAGAAATTCAGGTCCTTGTGCCAACAACGTTGCTAGGCATTCACAATAATAATAACAACATTCGTACAATCGCGATGATCCGTCGAACCTTGTTCCCCACAAACATCATGCGAACAGCCGACATGCGTCTGTCGTCACCCGTCCCTCAAAGTAAAATGAAGGACGTCCGACCCCTCCCCATAAACAGCATGCCAATCAAATTCACTCTGCTGGTTCTCCTTACCAAATGCTTCCAACAGTTTGCCACCTTCTTCCGTTCCGTTCACGACAGGCCGCGCGTCCTCGCGCGTCTTTCCCTTGGCGCCCTGCCCATAGATACGCGAAGCATCGCCCGAAAGAAACGTCCCAATGTGTCGGAACGTCAAGCTAATCCGCTCCCCGTTCATGAACTGCTCTTCGGGGGACTTGAGTTCTAGCGGTCGCTTGTCATGATTGATTGCGTGCAACCACTTGGCGTTCGTTTCTAGCCCCAACACGAACATCGAGTTGTGAGGCAGCGGGATCTTCTGCGACGGCCGAGGAACGCCGGCTTGTCCCGCACTCTGCGCGCCGTCTCGCTTCATCCGCAGGGTCATGACGCGCTGAGCACCAAGGCTAACGTTGACCACCTTGGACCCACGCACGACATCGATTGTCTTGTCCGAATGTTCTGAAATATAATCTGCCCCGCTTCGGTAATGCTGAATCAGGACGTGGTTGACCGGGTGATCGAGTGCCTGTTGCACATGCTCCCGAATTAAACCCACCGTCGGGGAAAACGGGCAAAGTGCGGGAGACTCATCCGCAGGGTGGCGGTATATGGGAAAACTAAAGTTCGAGCAGAAAGAAATACAATTCACAGCCGGCATTAATGAGCCTTTTTGTTTCGCTCACCTTCCGTCCGCAGCGACCTCCCCCTCTACCGCCACCAGTCTAGGCACTTCTCCACCTATCGTACGACGTGAGCGTGGATTAGCGTGACTAAGCGCTGGAACAGACCTCGATGATGCATGACGTTCCAGGCCACTTCTCTTTTCATGTTCTCGAACGCCGTCTCGGCCAAATCCGGCGGAAGCACGTCCAGTACGAGTGCACAATCACCCTCGCCGATTCTATCGCCTACTCCGAGGCTGGGAGGTGGTGCATGACGGGGCCTGTATGAATTGAACGGGATCAATACACCGAGATGCGACCGTAAGAATTGGAGGTGGATCGCTCACATGGTTGTCGTATCAGGTACGAATACGCGAAAAGTGGAAAGGAGTCGCCGCTTGGTAAGATTGGGAATATCAGCTGAAACTAGAGCTCAGCACGCCGATGTCTGCAAGGAACTGCGAGAAACACGTTTCTGAAGGCGGTGGCCTCGTGTTTTGATAATCAGGTGTGAACCAAACTCGGGCTTTTACCGACCTTTGGTTGCGTCTACGCCCGCTGGCAAGTCTGTGGCAGAGTGGTAGTGGTCCACGTTGTGCAACACGAGGCATCGAGGCTGACATGACCACAAGAGGAAACTCGACTGACCCTATCAGCGTCACAGCCACAAGGCTATCAAAGCCTCGAGGACACAACGTGCATCATCGCAACTCAATCTTTCAGGGCCAAATGACCCATCCTGATGACCGAAGCTATACCGGAATCACGGACCGCCATTTCGACCTCGCCACCGAGTTCGCCTCCGTAATGTCACTTGGTACTTGATCACTTACATCGTACACTTCTGCTATCCAAGTATCGACACATCGCGAATACCGAGCTTATGCCGACTTCTCGCCCAACGCCCCCGCTGCATCGATCTTGTCAATATCTTCCTGTGTCAACTCTGCCAACTTGGGTGTTCATAGTGTAGTAAGCAAGCAGTCGGAGTGCACGTACTGAGGTCACCCGCAGCAATATACCCATCCAAACGCGCCTTTTTGGTGCTCATCCTGATGAACATTCTAACCGTAAGTCATGGTTTGTGATCGCGAATCACGTACGTGACTACCACGGCACCCTTGGCTTTCGTCCACGCCAATAGCACCTGATCCGTCGTCGCTCCGAGCCTTGAAGCGATCGCATTCAACGGTGCGTCCAATGGTCCACCACGCTCGTGCGTAATTGGGCTATCGCAGTCCAATGGAGGTTAGACAACAAACACAAAAAAGCGAGAACCGCAACGGACAGCAGGGGACTGTACGCTTCGATCACGATCCCATGTTTCTCTGCATATTCCAAGATTGGACGTTGACGGCCATACACATACGGGTGCAAGAGGATCTGACGGGACAAGGTTAGTATCGTTCACCAGATATGTTGTAGTGGTACAGACTTGGTTCACGGTCGGCTTGATTTTGGCAGAAGCAAGCAATATCTCGAGTTCCTTTTCGTCAAAGTTGCTCACACCGATGCTCCTAGATGATGCGCGTCAGCTCGCCTACAACACCCGAAACGTAGGCGGAAAAAATGGCGTACTTTGCTAAACCGGCTTCCTGGATGGTTTCCATCTTGGCCCAAGCCGTGGGGATGTCGGGAACAGCGAGCCTCGGCGCATGAATCAGATACAAGTCCACATACCCAACTCCAAGCTATATATAGAACCATCAGTAAAACAGTCATGAGACATTGGCTCTTCTCAGGAGGCTCACGCCGGCGACGCTGTTGCGAATCGACGTCTCCATGTCCAAGCCGTTCGTGCCAGAGTATTTGGTCGTGATGAAGACGTCCGAGCGTGCAAGACCGCTCTCTCTCACGGCAGTACCGACTTCTTCTTCGTTCCGGTATGCCTGAGCAGTGTCTAGTTATGTACATGGTGAGCACGTTCTCTGTCCTCGGGGGTCTAAACCTTACCAATGTGAACGAACCCACTCTCAAATGCTTGTGCTACTTTGTCGACAGGACCTTTGCCATTTCCCAACTTCCAGGATCCAAATGCGATGCTAGGCATATAATGCCCTGCGTAACAACAGTGAATCGAGATGTAATCCAGGGGAGAATCGTCTTACCAGAGTTGAGGCGGACTGGCTCCCAAGGCATGTCGGTGTGCAGTACAAGATACGAGGGAAAGGAGGGGCGGTTGGATGGGTACCGGTCACACAGTTGGCATTCTCATGCTCATATCTAGGGGCATACGAATAGACACTGATTGGACACGCCTAAAATAGAGAACTTAGTAGAAGCATGGCTGTTGTTACCTTACAACATTCGAGCCACCGAGGCATTCCGTATGGTTGCGAGAACCACGGGTCTGCTACAACGTACAGGGTGTGGAGACAAGTTAGCAATCTGCGCTCCTTCGGAAAAGGTTCGGACACGAGGTTCTCGTTGGACTGTGGATATCGGATGACGTGCGTGTTGTTACAATGCAAGAATACAATGAGTTTCTTGAGGCTAGTGAGCCTCAACGACGTCTACGTCCAGCGGAAACATTGAGAAAGAAAAAGTGTTGCCCCAATCTGACTCACGAAAGAAAACCTATGCGACCACGGCTCTGCCCGACAGAAAGAGTTTAGCATCCAACATATCACAGTAGCCTTCGGAGGCAATGAAGCGACCATCCCATCCACCGTCGTCCGCTTCCTCCTTCCACTTCAAGACTATGTCGGCAGCGCCACTCATCTTCATGACTCGGGCGACAGCCAGCTGAAGGTTGCAAAGCTCTGGCTTTGGTTTCTGGCGGTGCCCCTCCAGTCCCATGCCAAACCGAATTTCATCGCCATCCTTCAAAGCGATTATTTCCGGGCCGAGACCATCGGGTGTGGTGGGAACCACTCGAAAGAAGTATCGGACCTAATTGACAAACCAGCGATTCAGCAATAAAATTTGATGAGACGTTTGGGATCTTACAGCACCACCCTCTTCCCTCGCCTCAATTCCCCAATCCGAAGCATTATATTTCTTATGAGCATCGGTCTCCATGTTCATGACATTGCCCAAGTCATTAAGATGCTTCACGACGGCATCTCTTACGTCCTCGCCGGCAAACATAGCTATAACCTTGAGTGTGTCTACCTAAATAGAAGTTGTGAGGAAACAACCGGGGGTTGCAGTATTGGATACAAACCTAACCTTGTCATGCACGGAATGTGGGATAATGTGTACTAGATCAGGAGAAACTCCTCTTGGGAAGAAAGGCGCAAAGCTATAGTGAGTCAGCAAGCAGCGAAACCCGTCGCGTCTGAATGACTGCTCGGTACGACGGTAAAATATCATGCCAAGATAGAAGATATATGCGTACCAATATCTTCAAGATCCCTTGTTTTCGTTTTCCACATGCCGTATCTTTCTTGAGTTCCTGGAGGAGCAGCTCCGTGTCCAGTTTTACGTCTTCATCAACGGCAGACTCAGTACCTGTTCCAGGTTTTGACCCTCCTGGATTCATTACTGTCGCATTGACGATCGTCAAACGTCTAAGGGGAAATGGGTAGTTTGACGCACATGCAACACCAAGATGGGTAAAGTACTCCGCCGCCATATTGAAGACTGGCTGGAAGTTGATGTTTTTTTGATCTAATCCCCGGAACAACACGTTCAACGACTCCTCTGCCGACACGAAATCCTCGTCTTTCAGCGTTTCAACTGTGACAGATGCAACTAAGCCTGAATGATCGAATGAGTAGAGTTTTCGACTGACTATTGTGCTCTAGTTTTTCGTCGCAG
>JBBPLG010000148.1:25976-40802 GCA_038089695.1 Xanthoconium separans | reverse complement strand
CGAAGCGGTTTCATGAAGTCTTTGCGGAGCTGAGCGCGCAAGAGAGTGGTTTGTGCTGACTTTTTTTTTTTGCATTGGTACTATAACGACAACAACAGATGTAACCCTAAAAAAGACCCCGGTGTAGACTAGATAGCAAAACAACGCTCTCGGGCGTGCTGTGAAGTTGACGATGCTGTAGGTAGACAGTTGTGTAACATATCACGATCCCCATCTCGATGTATGTATCGTTTTCATCTCGTCGCGAGCGCGGCAAGCAGCGTATCCGTATCGACCTTGGCAGCTGTTGCGTAAAAAAGAAAAAAGAAGTCATCAGTACCCCAAAACCCCACATCGAGTAAACGTGCGTACCTTTGAGCACGAGCCTCACAAACTCCTGTGCCAAATGGGGATGATCCTCCTCGAGCAGCCTCATCTTGTCTGCCGACAGCCGCCACAGCACCGCATCGCGCTCGACCACAACCCGCGCGTTCCGCGGGAGCCCCGACAGCGCCGACAGCTCGCCCGCGAGCGTCCCCGACACCATGCTCTCCTCGATACTCGGGGTGTGTGCCGCGAACTTGTACGACGCGCGGAGGACGCCGGATTGGATGATGTACAGCCCGTTGGGCGGGTCGTCTTTTTCCCAGAGGACGGTGTCGGCGGACAGCGCGACGCGCTCAAAGTAGGGTGCGAGCGCGGCGAGGGAGGCGTGGTCGAGGGCGTCAAAGGATCCGAACGCTTTGAGGAGTGTGTGCAGCGGCTCCGCGGACACGTCGGTGAACAGTTCTAGGACGGCGGTTGAGCAGAGGGGAACGGGGAACGAGAGGGGAGATGCGTACCGCTCGGAATGATCCGCTCGCCTGCGTCTTTTAGGTGTTGTGCTCGGGGAGATCCGACAAGGTTTTCGTGGAAGTCGACATCCGATTTTTGACGACCCGGAAGCACTGGGAGGGCGTCCAGACGTGTTGACAGGTGAGGCAGCGCGAACGTACCAACGGGCGTAGTCTCTTTTTTCTGCGCTTTGAACCACGCGCGCAGATATGCATTTTCGGTCCCTGTGTCACGCTCTCCGTCAGCACCAATACAGGCAAACAACGCCACGACGCACACTCCATCGCATTGTTCAGCGTCTCAAACAGCTCCACATAGGGCTGCTCCAGCACACCCACGCTGTGTAACGCCTTGCCTACTTCCGCCCTCGAGACACCACAAAAGACGAGCACGACGCCCTTGGCAGCCAGCAGTCTCTGAATGCGCACAAAGGCTTCCGCAGCCGACAGGTCGACCCCAGCGACGAGCGAAAAATCGACTACGACGAAGCGGACCGGCTGTACTTGGAAAGTGACATCATGGACGAGCGAACGAATGGTCTCTTCGACATGGGAAATCGTGCCAAAGAAGAGGAAGCCTTGCAGTTGGATGATGCGCGTCTGTTTGGACACCTCGCGGATGTATGCGCGGTGAGCTGCCGGACGACGGACGGTGGAGATTGCAGTGTCTCCCGTATAGCATGTTCGAATGCTTCGGCGCTGGGAGTTTTGGATGACAAAGAAGAAGCCTGAGATAGGATGTAAACTGGTAAGTCGATGCACTGGACCAAAAAAATGGTTTGAACTCACAACTAACGACGATCCCGAATAAAACACCAATGACAAAGTCCCAAACGGTCATGGTGACCATGATACTGACAATCGTGATATACTCCATCCTAACCAATGCCACGTCACAAAAAAACCTCTACCACGTACAATGAATATGCTCACCTGCTCACACGATGCCTCGTATCCCACAAGGCTTCTTTCACAAGGTCGATGCCAAGAACAAAAATGAGCGCGCCGACAACCATGACAGCTACAGCCCACGTAAGATTTATTTTTCCAGAGGACAATACAAAGAACGTACGAATGTATGCGATCGGCCAGGTGCCAATAATTAGAAGCAAACACGTAGCCACAGCAAGCATAAATCCAGCAACACGATTCCCTCCCCCAACACGATAAAATCTGTGATCGGCAACAGATCTCAGTATACGGTGGTAAGACAAGGAGGTAATTGACGAACAAGAGCGTATTGACATAGACTAGATAATTCGGGCTGTCGACGCATCAGCGTTTTGTTGCAACATGTGAAACGAGAGAACGAACACAGTGCCAAGCAATCCTGCAAAAAGGTTGGAAACTCCATGAGCAACGAGTTCTTTATCAGTATCGACGTCTTCGTCCAAGGATACAGCTGTACACACGACAATCAATCAGTGGAACGGTGGTCAAAGTCAACACTCACCGAGAGCAGGAACGTTGAGAGGAGGATGCAATACATTGAAAAACAGCCTAGCAGCCCCACCAAGTCAACGACACGCGTGGTTCAACTTTAGCGATTACGCACAGTGCAAACTGTGTAGGCAACGTTTTCCAGATAAGATTCCACCGCACTGCATGCAAGTCTTTGACACATCGGAGTTAGTAACGAACAATCCGCGAGTACTTTGCAAGGTTGGACCCACCATAGTAGGTGTAGAAGGCATACCAGCTGTCCATACCCCCAACCTCCTGTGCGGATTCGAACAACCATCCATTCCGTCGGAGCGTAGCCAGATCAAGCTGGGCAGCTGCGACGATGATGTAAAAGATGATCGGGATGACCAGGAAGTCTACCGCACAACAGCTCAAACCCGTCGCTCGGACAAGAAACACAGAAAAAGACTCACATATAGGAAACAACAGTTGATGCTTCCACCTCGCGGTGATTACTCTCAAGAGGATTGCCAACGCAAGCGGTGGAACCCAGAGTGCAAGTGCCTGTGAGTCGATCGCAAAATATCGGATGATCTCCCAACTTGGCGAATCCAGTGCATCCGATGGGAGGCGCGTGCTGACCGTGAGTCTACCAGACCCGGGATGCAGACAGAATGGGTATGATACAAACTGGCACTCCGTTTCAAGCAAGACTCACCCTGTCTGGATCAGAAATACCCCCACGCCGCCTATACACCTGTAATATGACCACCGTCAGTCGAATGATTGTTGGCACCCCCACGCTCGCACGAGTAACGGTACTTACCCGACGAGAATATGTCTAGGGAAGAACCCAATAAGGACGCCAAGGCGGAGGTATCCAAGAAGGAAGAACGTGAATCCTACGGATGTGATCAGATGACAATTGTAGCCTTATTCCAAATGTGCAAGGAACCCGATCATTCCGCACGGAGCATGTCCTACAACTAACAGCTCAATGCATGTTCCGACCCTCGGCTTCCCCACACCGAATGGGGAAAAGGCGGTTCTTGCGTTAGGCGCAATCGCACCTTCCTCTGCTACAAAAAAACATCGCAGGAAAACGACTCACCGGTGAACAAACTAGATAATGCAAATGACACTAGCGTGGTCGCTACGACAGCCCGGTTCATGTCATCCCTCCCGGCCCAGTCATTTCCAAGGATGTCACGAGCGATAGTTGACGCGAGGATATGAAAGAAGGGCTAAAATATGCATACCATGTCAGCCCATCTGGCGTACGAAAAAAGAGAGATATCTAGCAACCAAGGGGGACGCCTCAAAGAAAGGATGGGGAGAAAGGGTCACGTACCACTACCTCGATCATCATACTGCCATTCGCACCGGCGAAATTGCTTCCACCAAGCGTATACACAAGCTGAGCAACAACCGTGCTAGGTGAAGATACATTAATCAAGTGCGCTCGTTGTGTGCAGTGATGAAGAGTAGAGGGTAATGGAAAGGATGCTCACGAGACAAAAAACATGGACACACCAACCCCTCCGAACCTGCCAAACAGGCCAGTAGCAGGGAATATGATCATACCATCTAATGAAATCACGTGAGTATTCAGGACAGTTTCATCAATTCGCGCGGGCCTTGAGCGCGAGATCCGCGCTACATTTGGGGCAAACTATGAACAGAAACACGTACAAGAGACTCCATCCAGGATATTCAACAGCATGCCCAGGATGACGGCGGGAAGCGACCTCAGTGCCTTTCTCCCTAAATCCGGGTCGAGCAGCTGACGAAATGTTTGAGATGGTTTGGATAGGCACACAATTGAGCCATAGTCGTTTGGGGTAATTGATATTACGTGCTCCGGTTGTGATTTTGGGACCACAAACATGGACCGTGAACTTGTAACGTCTTCGCGGTGAACAGTGGCGTGATTGGGGTGTAAAAACGAGGTTGTTTCATCGGGCACTTGTTGGGGTGGGTAAATCAAATCGGATCCTGTTGCTTCGACGGCATGAAATCCCGTTGGCGATTTCAATAGCGGGCGACGATCGACAGCGATGGACGAGAAATAAGCGTCACCTTGGCGTTCGTTGGTGGGGGTTATCTGGGAAGTGGGACATTCTGATGTACTGGTGCGCTCGTGGGTTGTTTCAGAGTAATCAGTATTGGGAAACCCTGTGCTTCCTTTTATCCCCTCTCTGCGAGTGAGGAGGACCGAGAGTGCGGAAGGTGGGCTGAGTGTTGTTTGTCCTGCTACCCGATGAGTGAACGCGCCAGATCCGGTGGCGCTCGCCGAGGGACCTGTTGGACCTGTTGGACCGGAGTCGAACGTGTAAGTAGACGCGGAGAGGTCCTCGAAGGGATCCATGTCTTGATCAGAGACAAGGGACAATCGTGAGCTGCCTTTGTTTGTGACGAGGGAAGAGGGTGAGAATGAGGACGGGAGAGGATGTGGCTGTTTAAAAGACGGATGAGGACCGGTTCTAAGGATGGTTTCAGGGGTGCCATCTTGGATCAATGTAGTGCTCGGGAAGATGAAGGAGTCACGGGAATGTGACGGAGAGGCTAGAAACGTGCACGGCAAGATGCGGATATATTACAATTAACGCTTGCGGTGTCGCAAATGGAGTCAGAGGTACGCACGTTCGGAAGAAGCCAGGGCTGGGCCCATGGTGGCGTAAACAGTTAGAGATGGGGTGGAGGTTAGGCGGGGCGGGGGAGAATTGACAGGCGGACGATGGGGAACGATTGTATCTGACAGTTGAAGTGTGCTCTCACGTATGACGCCCTGCGAGCGTGGCTGGCCCGGGTTGCGCAAGGATGAGGAGAAGTAGCTCATCGGCTGCAGCAGACTGGAGAATAGGAGGTCTAGAGGGGGTGTGCTGGAAAACAAACGTGAAACATACCCAGCTCGGCGCAATACGGATTCATCTGGAGGTGGAGACGCGGTGGGAACCATGGAGCAATCATCATCATAGTGATGTTTGCCAACGCCGTTCTCGGTGGTGGTGCGGACATCACGGCGGTCGTTGAGCACGACGTAGGGATTGTCTGGGATGAGAGAGGTCATGGAGGTGAAACGATAATTCGGTCGGCAAAGCAAGAAATTGGAGGGGATTCGGGGGAAAGCCTCAGTCCGTCATGTCAATGTGATACTGCCAGCGCGAATGACAACTTGCATTATCGGTGAGTTCCAAAAATAGAAACAGCTCGGCACCGCGTCACGCGTCACGTGGCCACGCAGGCACGCGCACTCTCCGCCGACGTGCTCGACGACCGACGACGACGACGGCGAGCAGGTACGAGTACGACGATGTCGAACACGATTCTTCTGTGCGTATTCTCGTCTCTGTCGCGACACACGTCCACCTCACAAGACGACGTCTAGTTACCCCCTTTCCAATTTCACGTTCAGGTTGGTCGTCCTCGTCGCCGTCGCGACGCTGCAGGACTCACCTCTTCGTTAGCACCAAGGAAGCCCAACCCGAAGAAGACCCCTCTGTTTCTGCCCGCCTGCAGCGTCTTCAAAACAACTATGAAGACTTTGGCATGCGTCGCACCGTAGAGGGGATCCTCGTCGTGCACGACCATGGACACCCGCACATTCTCATGCTTCAGATCGCGAACGCGTTTTTCAAGCTGCAAGCACATTTTTGTTCTCCTGTCCCTCTGTTTGACTATCTCGCAGTCCAGGCGACTATCTCAAACCCGGTGAAGACGACGTTGACGGCCTCAAACGCAGGTTGGACGAGCGTCTTGCCCCACCTTTGGAATCAAAACAATTCAACGCATCGCATGGCGTCGACAACGAATGGGAAATCGGAGATTGTCTTGCTCAGTGGTGGAGGCCGAATTTCGAGACGTTCATGGTAGGATGATCCATATTACTCCAGGGCCTGACCAACACGGACCTTTCAGTACCCGTTTGTCCCTGCGCATATAACCAAGCCCAAGGAATGCAAGAAATTGTTTCTGGTCCAGATGCCCGAGCGCAGTGCGTTTTGACCATTTGTCTCGTGAATATTTCTCATCTCGCGCAGAAGTGCTGGCTGTCCCTAAAAACATGAAGCTCCTCGCGATTCCCTTGTTTGAGCTCTATGACAATGCAGCGCGGTATGTTCCCACGAATTTTTTGACGCATACAATCACGGAGGAATATTCTAGGTATGGACCGCAGCTGTCCGCAATACCGCACTTGCTATCGAGGTACAACTTTATTTACCAGTGAAAAAGTGCCATGCACGTGCATACATGCAACGTGTCAGTAGTGCCGAGAATCCAACGGTCGTCGTTTGTTGAACCGAGATAAATTGAATGATCCTAGTGTATTCGCGTCGTGTTGTTGCAAAATGTGTACTTGGATTTTGGGTTGCCCTGATCGAGTAAGGTGCGGAGTCAACGAGGCACAATCGACCTGGCAGCAGCGTCTTTACCGCATTGAACGGACCCACCAACTTTGTTGCAAGCTCGCCAGAGGAAACGCTACCAACCAATGCCCGCGATTGAAAGCAACCCAACGACGCCTGGAACGAGCGCCTCTGCCCCTGTCAACGTCAAGCTCCTCTTGATAGGCAATTCATCAGTAGGGAAGAGCAGTCTATTACTGCGGTTCTCTGACGAAGCATGGATACCCGAGGACGAGGCGACTGCAACGATTGGTGTTGACTTTCGGGTACGTCGGACCATCTTTCTCGTCGTGCACGCCATCGACGCTGGACGGACAGGTGCACAAGATGGAAGTGAACGGACGGAAAGTAAAGCTTAGCATATGGGTCAGTCGATCCAGACCTGTCCCCCTAGCGAACTGAACAAACAACGCTTGGATCACAAGGATACAGCGGGACAGGAACGTTTTCGGACCATCACATCTGCATATTATCGCGGTGCACAAGGAATTATTCTAGGTGGGTACGGCAGAGCACCTTGGCTCGTATGATAGCTCAACCAGCACAGTATACGACGTCGCCAACCGGGAGACATTCGACGCTCTCCCAAAGTGGTTTACAGAGATTGATACCTACGTGTCGACGATGGTACCCAAGATCATCGTTGGCAACAAGCTAGACAAGGTGCGTCTGGTTGGTGTGCACGCGGCGGGGTCTGAACGCACAGCAGGAACATTCACGACAAGTGCCTACGGACGAGGCGGCGGTGTTTGCAGCACGCAAGGATGCGTTGTTCCTCGAGGCATCTGCCAAGACGGCGGTCGGCGTGCGTGAGGTGTTTGAGGATCTGGTGAAGGAGATTCTGGATACCCCAGAGCTGTGGGCGCCAGTAACGCCGGAGACGGGTGGGGTGCGGAAGGAGGGGATGCCAGGGACGATTGAGCTTGGAAGGAGGAGGAGGAGGAGGAGGAGGAGGAGGAGGGGGTTGTTCGTGTTGACGTAATCCATTGCACGTGGTTTATATGTACGCCGTGGAAATTTGCCTTGTGCTCGAGAGTACTTTTAGCTTAGCCATGGCCCCGATCCAGTCGACAGCAGACTCGTCGTCGTACATTGACAACATTCGCGACTTTGTCTCTGAAAACAGGCGCACAATCATCGTCGCAACTGCTGCGGCACTCGTCGCTGCAGGTGCTGTCTACTATGCCTCGTCCGCCTCGAGACGCCCCTCCGGCAAGGGCAAGTCGAGAGACAAGAAGGCCAAGAAAAAGACGGTCGACGACCCAGATGGCCCCCTCATCGAGGAGGTAAAGCCCAAGGTCGAGGGTGAGACTGTCAAAATTATGCCCAGTCATGTGCTCACACCTCAGTTCACAGAAAACCCTCCGCTGTCCCCCGACCAGATAGCTGCTATGCCGTTCGAGGTGCGTTCTCCCCTTTCCAACCCCAAGACATGCCCCTCACTCGCCTCTCCAACAGGAACGCGTAAAACAGGCTGCGTCCCTCAAGGGTCGGGGTAACGCGCTCTACCAGGCACGCAAGTTCGAGCTGGCCATCGACCTCTACTCCCAGGCCATAGAGGTATCCCCACGGCCAGAACCTGTGTTCTACAGTAATCGTGCAGCATGTCCGTCTCCCCCCTGACATGCCCACGTACCCCATGCTCACCCCCTTGCAGGTTACATGTACATGTCCCCTCCACAACACGATCAAGTCGTGGCAGACTGCGACAATGCTCTCCGCCAGGATCCCAATTACGTCAAGGCCCTCAACCGACGTGCTACTGCCCTGGAGTCTCTCAACCGCTACGAGGAAGCTCTCAGAGGCATGTTATTACGTTCAGATGACTTGGCATCGGACTCACTCGTATCTTTACAGACTTCACTGCCGCAACAATCCTTGAAAAGTTCCAAAACGAGACAGCCGCACAGGCAGTAGAACGTGTCTTGAAGAAACTTGCGTCCGAAAGGGCACAATCCATTCTAGCCGTGGGTATCCTATCGTTCTTTCGAACCCCGGTTCTCACACTACTCTGATCGAATAGACGCGAGAACCACGTTTGCCTTCGCAAACGTTCATCTCGGCATATTTCGCTGCGTTCCGAAAACGTGAGTTCTTGGCTGCGTCACCGAATCCATTCGCTGACCCGGTCATAGGTCCACTTCCTATGCTTCCCGAGACTCCCTCACAAGGCGACCAAACGCTCTTGCTCGCACTCGAAGCTCTCGAGGCTGCGGATTACCCTCATGCACTCTCCTTTGTCAACGAAGCTCTCGAACAGGGAATATCATGGGATATTGGTCGTGCCGAGGCCCTGAACTTGAGGGGAACGTTCAAGTACGTCTATCATGTGTACCCGTCTTACATTTTGAATTCACAATCATCCCCAGATTCTTGACGGCAGATGTTCGCGGCGCCAAAGCCGACTTGCTCGAATCGTTGACTCTCAATCCTCTATTTACGCAATCACTCGTCAAGCTTGCGAGCGTGTACATGGAGGAGGGAGACAATGCGCTGGCGATGAAGTGCTTCGAAGATGCAATCAAGATGAACGAGGACGATCCTGACGTTTACTACCACCGAGGGCAGGGTGCGTCGATCTCATTCCTACCCACCGATTCCAATTGACTTTTGCCAAGTGTTTTTCATCACCAACGACTTTTCGTCGGCGGCTACCAATTACACTAAATCGTCTACGCTGGATCCGACATTCGTGTTCTCACATATTCAGCTTGCCGTTGCACAATACAAACTGGGCAATCTCGCGAACAGCATGGCGACTTTCCGACGGACAATGTCGTCATTCCCTTCAAGGGGTGAAGTTTGCAACTACTAGTATGTCTCGTGCAGGGGATAGAGTGAAATGGAATCTGACAACCTCTATACTTTAGCGGCGAACTCTTGTTGGACCAACAACGCTTTCAGGAAGCCGTCGAGAAGTTTGACAGGGCAATCGAGCTCGAGAAAGCCAAGTTGTTCTCCTTGTAACGTGTTGCTCTTCAAATCACTGATTTAGAACTGCTAGCTCCCCTCCCAATCCCCTGCCTCTCGTCAACAAAGCGCTTGCCATCTTCCAATGGCGTCAAGATCTTCCAGCCGCAGAAGCACTTTGCCGTGAGGCCCTCGTTCTGGACCCTTCATGCGAACCTGCCGTTGCCACACTCGCGCAGCTTGCTCTTCAAAAGAGCGAAATCGAGGTGGCGATCACTTGGTTCGAGAAGCAAGTCCAGATGGCGAGAGGCGAAGCAGAGATCACTGCTGCGCTCACCTATCTCGAGGTTCGTTCACTGTTTCGCGTTCACGCTCGGCATGCGGAACTGACCCCTCTTTTAGGCTAGCAAAGCACAGTTGCAGTTCACCAGAAACTACCCACAGATGGCAGAGCAGTTGACTCAGATGGCACGCGGGATGATGTAGTTGTCAGACGGTCATCTTGGCCAGTTGGTGAACAAGCATGTAGGTCAGGATTTGCTCATGGCAACGCAAGATTAGACAAAAAGGGACGTGCAACCGCCCAGCCAGCAAGTCGTTCATCATAGCATGTTTTGTTTGTTTTTTTCTATTCATTTTCATCCTTCTCCCATCTCACCCACACCTCCCCGACCATCCACATTCTCTACCTCGCTGCGATTGTCTCACTGGCAGATGACTCTTTGCATCCTACTTACATTGTCTTGACGAGTGCCTTGGCTGCGTCACGCACTTTTGCTTCTTATATGATGGAATACCATTGCATCATGCTCACCACTCATTTCATGTGTTGCCTTGTCAGCGACGGTTGCAGGTGCAAGGTAAGTAAGTACACAGGGAACTCACATTGGGGTGTGAACCAAACTTTACTTGGTGTGATATTCGGAATAGTGCCTACATTGTAGAGCATGTCAGTCCTAGTCACGAACGAGTCGTCTACGGAACATGTCGGACGCACTTACATGATACCAGTATTTATCTACCAAGTACTCAAAGTCGATCGTGTCCTTCAACTCGGAATAAGCTCATAAAGCCGTAGTAAGACGCCCGTTTCCAGAAGCCTCGCCCATCTTGTCGAGTTGGAAACCAAAACACAGTGTGCCGCGTACGACGGCGCAGCCTCGGCGTTGTATATAATCTGTGACGGCGTATGAATACAGATTCCACAACTAGTAAGGCCCATCAAAGACCAAGATCGCTACTGGTACTATTCTATCAAGAGATGTGAAAAGCTATCAGGAAAGTAAAGAAAGGACAGCGGGCACAAACACGCCTGGGGTCTGCCAAGCACTTGTGAACGTGTACAGAGACGTCCACACATCTTATGGGTCAGGCCCCACCAGAACTTGGCCGATCGACAGCGCCCCCCATTCACAGACACCACCCCACGGCACGCCCAAGATCCCTGATACACCGATGCTCGCTCAACGACAGTGCGGTCATCAGACACTCGCGCTCCTTGTCCTTTTGACCACGCAATCCGTACGCCTTGGCGAGGAAATACCATACTTCTGGAACGTCCCATCCAGGGCCGCGCGCCATATATTCTAAAAGACCAGCGCACAGGTCGACCTTGTCCGGATCAGGGTCGGCGCTCGACTCGGAGGTGTGGGGGGCAGGACGTGGCATAAGGTAGATCCGACACATGTGTACGGCGGCAGAGACGTCGTCTTGGTGAATGAAGAGCGCTTTTTGAAACGCCTCGACCGCTTGTCGGTCGTGGTTCAGCGCATGATGATACAGCCCGAACTAACCACCCAGCGGGTTAGTCGCAACGGCGAAGCGACTTGGAAACCGCGGTACGTACCTGGACCCAAACGGAAGGATTGTCTTGATTTTTGACCTCGGCTTCCTGTATAGCACCTTTTGCTTGGTCGATCTTGCCCAGTCTGCGAAAGGTCGCAGCGGATGATGCCCACAGTTCGCTCAGCAACTTTTCCTCCCTGGAGGCCTGAGGAAGTGGTTTGGAGTCTTGCAGAGGTGGGGTAGGTGGCGGAGGTGGAACGGGACAATCATCGGCCGGTTGTTCAGAATCCTCATTATTGCTGTTGCGTTTCAGCGAGCGAAGAGGCCTGCGTGAATGTATAGAAGATGCCTGGTATTGATGATTTTGAAGGACCGCGTGGAAATCTTTCAGAGTAACTGTAAGATGCTGCATCACGTTATCGAGATGAAAAATGACCTGGAGCAGAACTCGCTCGTTTCAAGTTGCCATTCCTGACGACACCGTGTCCAATCTTCCTTGATATGGTGCTGATCTTTACTTGTCCTTTATGGACACGATTCTTGAGCATTTGTTGCACCTTCTTTCCTGTAGAGCTGTCCCGGTCTGTAGAAGAACGTTTCAAGAGTGGGGACAGAGGAAACCTGCGCTCTATCTCTGCCGGCGTTGCTGGAGTAACGGTGATCGGAGGGAGTCCCGTTCCGCTGGTTGATTGATCCAACGGAGTTTCAGTTGAAGGGGTAAAGTTGGTTTTAATTTCAAGCATCGTCTCCTGTACTTCGGACACAAGGATTACAGAGCCGGTCTGAGTAACCGCCGAGCGTGATCCCGTATCCACCGAAGACCTCACTGGAAAAGAATTTTAAAAGAGACAGGAAACATCCAGGAAGAGGTTACGCACGCTGAGTCTCAGAGACCGTCCCTTTTTGTTCTGCAATCCACCCAAAGACATCCACCCACTTAGCCTCGGCACCTTCGGGACCCTCGACGTGTTCTGTCAACGCCATCTGCGTGAGTCGCAATTGTAACGCGTAGTCGAGGGCATCTTGGGACGTCGGGCCGGGATGATCTGGAAGGGTGTGCAAAAGAGTAGCGGAAGGAGGAATCGTAGTTGCATCTGGATCAAGAATCATCTCGTGGACGTGTACTTCATGCGCAGCGACACCATTCTTGAGAGGCGAATGTACTTCTGCATCTTTCTCTGTTGCATAATCTCTCACTGTCGTGCCTTCACTCGGCGCATACTTTTCGGCCTCCGGAGAAATATCGCTTGGGGAGTCGTCCGCCTCTGAGGACTCGTCGATCGTGGCACCAATCTCCAGGACTTCTCGCGCCTTCACCCACTCTTCTTGAGCTGTAAGTAGTAGACCGAGGAGATGCCAGTGACGAATCTCATTCGGAGCGCCCTCAACGGCTGCACGCGCAGAGGTAACAGCGTCTTCTAGGTTCTGCGAAGGTCCGGGCAGTGCGAGTGCCAGCGCAAGCTGGTGGTGTGCACTGGGGGTAGGGGATACCTTGACGGATTGGACATAGTGCTCCAACGCAGCGTGCAACTTGGCCGGGCGGGTACGAGAGTCTCTCTCTGCCAAATCGCTGGCATTAGGCACGACACATGACAGAGACAAAGGATATACTTACCTATAATGGCAGTGGTAGCATTCCAGATCCCTTCTGCAAGGGCAAGACGTGCGACGAGTTCGCTGTCGGTGGGGCTAAGACGCGTCTTTGCCTTTTCCAACATTTCCCCGGCTTCTTTGGCCTCTTCGACGCCACTCGAGTCGAACCGGGATAGCGCCAGGCGACATAGCATTCTTGCACCTTCCACGAGCGTCTGCACCCAGTGATGATCGGTGTCGCTATCACCGTCGAGACCCGCTGCGCGTGTCTTGCTGGCGACCTCGACATATAGACGCAGAGTACGCTTTGCAAGCTCCGCGTCTCCAGACACATACAGAAGCCGGGACATGTGCCGAAAGATACGGTAAGAGTTAAAGGTAAGCCGGGTGGCCCACCAGAGGACCTACTTATCTGTTTGAGAATGGTCAAAGGGCAGACGGAGGGTTCACTGACATCAATGACCCATTGAGCTCGATCCGCGACTGCTCCACTCGCTTCCCACACTGCCACAGATAAATCGACAATATCCTCAACTTTGTTGTTCCGCTCTCCGGCTCGAGGAAAGTGGGTGCATTTATCCAGTACGGTGCGGTACTCGCTGATGATGGATCGAGCTGTATTGAGCCATTGCGGTGGTTTTTCTGACTGTAGAGAAGGAGAAGGATGCACCGGGGGATAGGGTCCGCGGAATTGGATGATGAGGGCACGCAGATGCAGAACTGTGATGATTGAGCGATGAGAAGTGCGAAAAGTAGGTGGCCAATGAGAGCTGCATGACTGGTAGTGATTGAACAAGTTCCATATGAGGCCATCTTGATCATCAAGATATCGCGTGCGAGCTAGGAGTGTGATGGCACGGAACATGAGACGTTCTACCCAACGCCAAAGTTCGCGATAATGGGAAAACGAGGAAGGAAAGGCTGATGCGGTCAGGGTACGCGGGGTCTCGAACTCGATGATGTTTAGCAGAGGGATTGCAGTCGCGTATACTTGTATGGCAAGTTCGGGATCTTCTGGGTGGAGCTTTTCATGGCACATGCCTGGACAGATGAGGCAATGACATCTAGAGTACAGACGAAAGATAAAATCTAACCTTGGAGACATATGCTTCGCATGGATTCAGCCAGTGCCCAAGCTCTGCCGTCAACGATGTTTATCGTGGAAGCAAGTGGTTCAACAGACGCGAAACTACCAGTCCATGACGTCGACGTGTCTGAGCTAGGATTTGGGGGTTGAAGAGCGGAACTACCTGACCTGACGGTAGAAGAGAGAGGGACGTGTCCTTGAGCATCAGTGATTTCAGGAACCCTGGAAAGATAGCCAAGACATGTGGATGGTTCTCCAAACGCGTACGCATAATACGCGAGAGCAAGGAGAAGCGTCTATGGCGAGATCAGATGAATGTACAAAATATATCGTAGGTCGACGTACGTCGGAATGGACTGTCTGAAGCTTCCGTAGTGCATCATAGCCCTGAACCGCTTCCTGGACGTGTTCGGGGAGCAATGTACACTCGGACCCAAGACGCAGCTGGCCGTCGGGCTCTGGTCCGAGCTGGTCCTCGTCAGTGGTGTTTGCAGAGAGCCAGATGGAGAGTGCCTGTGTCTGCGAGGCGATCTCTGCGATGTCCTGGTAGCCAATACAGTGTTTGTTAAATTTACGGATGAGTTCTGACCACGACAAGAAGCCGCCCAAGGGTTTCTTTGCAGGTGCAGAGGACGTCCAGACGCCCGCTGTGAGGGCTGCCCTGAGCTGAGTCCAGTAGTGTCTATCTTTGCCGTGGGTCATTGCAAGTCCTAATCCAAGTCGGTTGCCTTGTATCACTTTGACCCCCCCCCCCCCCCCCCCCCCCCCCCGCCCCCCCCCCCCCCACCCCCCCCCCCCCCCCCCCCCCCCCCCCCCCCCCCCCGCCCCC
>JBBPLG010000148.1:0-25966 GCA_038089695.1 Xanthoconium separans | reverse complement strand
TGGGGGGGATTTTGCCAGCCCCTCACCAGGCCGGGTCGCTTTGATTCCTTGTCCCCCCCCCCCCCCCCCCCCCTCGGACCGCCACAAGTCGACCCCCCCCCTCCCAAGCGCGCCTGTTCCTCGTCGTCGTCCACGATGCCCGACTCAACGACACCCGCCCTTACCCCAGACTACACCGACTCCGGCGAGGGCGAAGGGTCCTCCTCGCCTGCCTCGGAGACCGTAACAAAATCGCGTCGCCTGACCGCCTTTTACCCCAACATGAACTCGAGCAACAAGCCCGTAAAACCGTTCAGTCGTAGCGCGGCAAAGCGACAGAGCGTCATGACCCTCGGCAGCATAGAGCACCTCCAGCACTACTTCACAAAGACGGGCATCGTTGCAAAGTCGACGTACGTCCTCGCTTCCTTTATTCCTTACCCCGCCGTTGAGGCTGTCCGTTAGTCCTTCAAAGAAACTGAACGGCCAGCTCGTACCCGCAATTGGAGGCTTGGCTAGTTTGAAAACGTCCAAGCCGTCCTTGGGTAGTATCATGGACTTTGAGCTCCCACCCTCGCCCGTGGTTCCAGAGATCCGCCAACCAACATTTCCTCCCCACGTCAAGTCCCACCAGGCAGATCCTGAAGCGCTTCTTCCCGCCGTTGCCCAGGACCTCACTGCAGTTACCCATGCTTGGAGTACACCCAACCCACACGATGTCCCTGATTCCAACCTTCCACGCGTGATCGACATCCTGAGTGTTCTCAAGACCACCACCCATGCCATTCGTTCCGTCCGGAACTATGTTATCGCGCTCCCTGACGACTCTGCAGGTACACTCCGTTCCCAGTACAGGAGTAAAGTCGCTGCCAGTGTTCCCCTCCCAAAACGCAGCGCAACGCCACAAAAGTCCCAGCTCGATCCCCTATCCTTGATCCGCAAGTCCGCTCTAGAAGTCCTTGCCGCACTCCGTGAGCTCGAAGAACGCTCTAGGGTACCGTTATCCGACGAGGCTTACGACGCTCAAAGTGATCTTGGTTCGTCCCAAGACCAACCTCCCCACTCGCGCAGTACTTCACCAGCAGTCTTGTCGGATGATGACTCAGACCTCCCTCATGTTGACCCTGACGTGTCAATTTCGTTCGTGCATGTGCAAGGCCGTAAGGAATCCATACCCGTCTGGGAGGATGAGAACGACAGCCTCAGCGAAGGAGAGCGAGAAAAGCGAGAGCATTGGGATGATCGGCTGGTACTTGGTGGCGGCTGGCTGTACAAACAAGATCTTACTCTGGCGGACCTCGCAAAGGAGCAAGATATTGTTCAACGATATGTAGACCTCGTTGACGACGTGCTATTTGGCGGTACCAAGGATGGAAAACACGGCTGGGAGAGGGAAGTCGAGAAGGGTACAAAGAGGACAAGGGAAGGAAGAGGGCAGAATCGAAGAGTCAGCACAGGCGATGTGTTCACATATCGATTCCCCTCCGAAGCACCAAACTCGGTGCGACGCGTTGTCTCTACGTCCGGTCTCCTCGACTCCATGCGTGCCATGTCACTTTCGGAAGAGCCAGAAGACACGGAAGTTATCTCAGAACCAGGAAGCGTAGATGAAGATGACCTCCCCGATTGGGCTAAGCGCTCACTGTTTGCAGATGACCCTGTCGGTCAGTGGACAGGCGGCGGAGAAGGATATACACCTTTGCTAACTCTTGTCTCGCAGGTCGTGCACATGCCCTCTTGCTAGCTCTTCTCCCCGAGAACCTTCGCTCCCTAGTCCCGTCAACATCTGACAAATCTGCCTTCTTCAGTGCACTCACGTCAGGTCAATCTCTCTGTGCAGCTTATAACACTGGGGTGCGTCGATCTCGCAAACCATGGGGTTTCATAAGCATGGACTCCGTACATGACATTGCCGCGCTTGAGCAATCGACGGATGGCGCGGATGGAGACGATAAGGGTAAAATTGGTTGGACTTTTCGAAGGATAGATAACCTGAGGGTGTGGGCTGGGTACGTATCTACACTCCTCTGATCGAATCTGTCTAATTGTTGGTGTCGCTCAGCGCCCTCAAGCTTCGTTACCAAATTCCTCTCGTTGTCCCGTCTGCACTTGGTCGACCTGACCACATTCCTCGTACCGCCTCCCCTGCGCGCACACAATCACGTGGTGTATCTCCTGCACGCTCTCCTGGTCACACTGCAGTCTTCCAAGCTCCGACGGACGCACCCCCATCGCCATCGCCAATGAAAATCCGCTCCGCTACGGCTGAACCCCCTCTTATGTTTGACCCCCGTCTCGTCGCAAGGAAAGACGATGGGTGGCAAACAATGCTCGAAACCGTCGTATTGCGGTGGGTCCAGGCAGTTGTGGAAGAAACGAGAAGCGAGAATTTACGGTGAGTGTATGGCGGAGCCGACCGCTGAGTGTCCAGATCTCTTTCTTGAATTTGTTATATTTTGGTCTCATAATTGTTACGCTATCTTATGTATCCTATTCTGCGCTGCTCGCCTCTTTCACTCCTTGGATGCCATCTTTTTGTTCTGTTCCATGCAACTTGTATATGTCTCACCTCATATCTTGCACCTCTACCGTACTAGACCACTTATTCTATTACAGTACATGATACCAACGCACGCGCGGTAGGCGTGGCTCTGCATTTCGGATGTCGTATAGCAAAGGGAATCATTGTGTCGTACATATCAGAAGTAAAACCAACTCTGCATGTCTTGCTTCATGGATTGCAGAAAGTAAATTTCGTGAACCAAGTCTAGGTGGTGATGTTGAGCTCCACCCGTACGGCGAATCAAGTCCGTGCATCTCATAGATCTTCCCGTCTAATGTATGTGAGTCATCCCAGGCTATTCAACAGCACGCTCCAGCACTGGACCCCTCAATTGTAGTACATCTGTCGACCTACATTCCCAGCCGATTGCCACCCCAAAAAGTGTCAAGGAAGGTGGTAGATGCACCGTGATGGTGACCATCGTCATGGTATATACTACTACTTTTATATCTCTGTAAGAGGCGTCATCATCTATTTTAGGAACAGAGGGAGAAGGCTTACTCTAGACAGAAGAGGGTATGGTGTCTTTCGGCATGTGGATAACGAGGTGTTTAACCCATGTCATACTCGTACTATGGCATCCAATGGCAATAATCCAGAGTGCCTTTGAACGAGAACCATAAGAATGTGTCACTGACAGGCGAGGTTTGATGGGCCGCGAGTCTCGGGAGGTACGACCTATCCACATCTTAGTTGGGAGTGACACTGACAGCAGAGGCGAATCGCGTCGTCGCGGAGATGGTGCAGACTCTGCAATGATACTATGTCAGCGTGCTTCGTGTTGCACACTCATTGTGGCTCTGATCTTCAAGTTTGGATTTCGATCGCGGCCCAGCTCTCCACAGATCAAAAGGATGACGCAATGACCGCATTTCCAAAGTGATGGAACTGGTATTCCATGCATCTCCAGAACCCAGCAAGCTGAGATGCTACGTGGACAGCCTCAGGCTCGAGACTCGAGGACTCCTGCCTTGTGGGTGTCAGGCATCAAACGAAGGAACCAACTCACGCTCGTAGAAGCGTAAACTGATGTCGCCAACCACAACATGAGGTCGCCGGCCGGGGCTCTAACTTGGTTGGTCACAAATGGACCATCTTGAAATACGAGGGACTGTAGGCTGTATTGAATGTGACGGTGCAAAATGATAGTCTGCACGTGGTACTAACCAAGTTGTTTAGTACTTACGATCAACTTGAACTTAAAGAACACTTGTAAAACCAAGAATCGTTGCTTACTAAGCTGGATGAGAGTCCGAGTCGTTGAAGGAAAAAGGACCGAGCTACTACTACCAGCTCATCGGTAGGTGCGACAATATCAGCAAACTCAAATAAGGTCTTATAACCCGGTCAACGTTCCCCAGTGTTGGTGGAGAACTGGAGGTAAACACGAGTCCGTGAACCACCAGCGGCCCCCGAAGAAAACACAACCAATCCTGCCAGTCTGGCAGCGAAACCGTAAATGCTCTCTTGGTTCTATGCTCACGATCATTTCACGTTTCGGACTCGCATTTGGCCAGTTCGAACTCCGAGCCCTTTCCATAGAAATCATGCTTATGTTCAATGTGCCACCGTTTTCCTCTAAGCGTGCTAGTCTAACCTGTATATCGGGAGGGTCGCAAAATGGTGTGTTTGCATGTTCAAATCTTCTTGTATGAACTTGCGCATAATGATAGACTTCCGTGACGATGCCAACGGTTCAGATCGTGTCCGGGCAGAAAATAACTCGCCGTAACGTCGTATCACGGTGAACGTCGCTTTCCCGATCCTGACAGTCAATCTTCGTCCCCTTCCATCCGGATAATGGCTGTCGCGTTCGGCAACATCTAAATGTGACGCTCGCATTCCTGCCTCCTTGAGGTATTTTCGCTGTCCGTGGATTGTTCACGCAGAAAGTGTTGTTATGCTCGCACCTGGCGTCACACGGGCTAGGGATATCCTTATAAAATGAGATGGAGCTGGTTCAAGAGGAAAAAAAAGTTTTACTCTCCCCATTCGATCCCTAGTTGCAGCCTTCGGCACGATGTCGTCCAATCCATCACCCACTGAAAAACTGGCCAATGAATCCCCAAAGCGGCTTTCGCTGATACGCAAATTGATTTTATTGTTGTTATTCTGCTTCGCCCAATTCTTGGATGCGTTCAACAATTCTGCACTCTTCCCCGCAGTGCCTGCTCTCGAAATTTCTATGGGTATCACGGAGAATCAGTCCGCATGGATCATGAGTGCATACCAACTTACATTTGCGTCGTTTCTCCTGATTGTACGTATCACCACCCTCTCGCTCGCAATGAAATCCGATTAACATTTATTCAAGAGTGGTCGGATAAGTGATATCTATAATCCAAGTAAGCTGGGCCCATAGAAATTTACCTCTCTGCAGCTCGCTGAGTATATGGTAGAAAAAGCGTTTATTGCAGGGGTGTTTTTTCTGGGAATTATTTCCATCGGTGCAGGCTTTGTGAATGACAAGATCGCCATCATTGTACTGAGAGCCCTCATGGGCGTCGGTAAGTGAGGAAACGTCGGACATCGGTGGTGGCTAACAGACGTTACAGCATCTGCGCTGACAATACCTTCAGCTCTTACACTCTTGGTGCGTGTTTTCCCGGAGCCACTCGAACAAGCTCGCGCGATTGGCCTGTTTGGAGGCTGTGGCGCAACTGGGAATGGTAAGCGTTGGCGTTGTTCTGGCTTTGCAGACAACATTGTGACGTGCACAGTGCTTGGTCTCTTCATTGGAGCGCTTCTCGTCCAATATACCTCGTACCACTGGGTTTTTTGGTTTGTTACAATTGTCGCCATCCCAGTCGCCGTCACTTGTATATTTGTAATCCCCCCGGAAGTCGCAAAGTCTCAAGGTAGACCTGATCCGCACAGCGCCAAATGGAAGAGCCTTGATTTGATTGGGATTTCTATCTTGACTGGTGTGGCTCATCTCCGTGAAATGAGGTTGCGTACAATACTGACAGCGTCCCGTCAGCTGCACTCATTCTTTTCATCTATGCAGTGACATCCGGATCAGCGGATGGGTGGGCTACCTCAGGGGTTCTCGCCCCATTGATCATTTCGATATTACTCATCGCTGGATTCTTCTACTGGGAAACAATGGTCCCTGTTGACAAGGCAGCGATGTAAGACCACTTTTAAATTGTCCTACCAATGCCGAGTTGTTCTTCGACACAGACCGCCTCGAACATGGTTCTACAACAATTTTTCTGTCCTCTTTGGGTCGGCGCTGCTGCCGTTCTTTTGGTGGATTGCAGTCTTCATGGTTTTCACGACTCTTTGGCAAGGTGTTTTTCATTGGACGGTGATTTCAACTGCAGTTCGCATGTAAGGGGCTGCACGAATGAAAAACTACTTTTCTGATATTTCCCTAGGTTCCCGCTCGGCGTGGCTGCCTTTATAATGAGCTTCACGGGCTCGCTCTCTAGACTCTTCAGCCCGAAATGGATTATTCTTACCGGTTATTCCTTGGTCGCTGTGGCCACTGTCCTCCTTGCTGTAGGTGGTGGTCAGCCAGAGGGTTACTGGCCCTACATATTCCCCGCTTTCACTCTTGGCAGTGTTGGCGCGATGTTAGTCTATACCCACACAAAGTACCTGAGTGCAATCGTTTTTATTCACGTGTCACGTCTGATGCTTTTCATTCCACAGTATTGCTATCTTCCAGGCTGCACCAGCGTCCATGGCAGGTACGGTGGGTGCAATCTTTAATGGAGCCCTCCAATTTGGTTCCGCGGTGGGGCTTGCGGCGTTCACATCCATCGAAACGTCCGTCGAGGCTACGCATGGGGGTTCGCAAGAGTACCATGGCCGCGCAGCCGCATTGTGGTTTCTGCTCGGACTCGTGTTGCTTGAAATTCTTTCCTTGTCGTACTTTTACCAGCGGGCGACGGACCACGGACCACAACCACATTTTGATGACGACAGCGCGGTCAATGTGTCGACCGGAACATCCAAGGAAACCGACCAAGTCAAGAAGAACGTAGTGACGGTGAAAGAGTCGAATGGCTTGGTGGTATGATGAGGTTTGCTTTGTGCTTTGAGGCCTGGCTTTTCTTCTTTTTTTTCTGCTTTATTTTGTGTGGGCTGTAATTTATCACATTTGGCTTGCATAGGCACCAGGTCGTAGCAGTTTGTTATTCGTTTATTGCCTAAACACAGGGGCACTATGTATTCACGTAGTAGACACACGCAGACTTACAATGGAGTCCGATTGTGCATGAAGTGGGAAAGTGTAGGGGCAGCGCGAAAGAAGTCTCTGCCGGAATAGAGTGGGAATTTTTAGAACTCCTCTGTAGCGGGGGGTGAGCCGCGGAAGAGTGACGTCGAGAGGGTGTCGGAGGGTGTGGTGTAGTGAGCGATTAAAATGATAACTCACAGATGTATTTTATGGATTACGGTATTTCCACACAGGATACCCAAGTGTCATTATATTCCGTGTCAGCATCTGATGGTCGCTTGGCAGCATTGCCATCTTCCAGGCTACACCAGCATCCATGGCAGATATAGTTGGCGTAATCTCCGATGGAACCCTTGATTTTGGTGCGGCGGTTGGGCTTGCAGTGTTTACCTCTATCGAAGCATCTGTGGAAGCGACGTATGAGAGTCATGGGCGTGTAGTCGCGTTCTGGTTCCTTCTCGGGATCATGGTGTTGACATTCTTGCACTGTCGTACTTTTATCAGATACAT
This sequence comes from Xanthoconium separans, assembly GCA_038089695.1. Taxonomy (NCBI): domain Eukaryota; kingdom Fungi; phylum Basidiomycota; class Agaricomycetes; order Boletales; family Boletaceae; genus Xanthoconium; species Xanthoconium separans. The sequence continues at coordinate 18,728 of JBBPLG010000148.1, read as the reverse complement.
AGCACTGGCAACAGACCACAGACCACAACCAAAATTAGACGACCACGATCTAGTGGGATGGAAACGTCCTACAAAATTGACGAGTGAAATGCCATTTTGTACTAATGTAGTATTTTCGTTCAGTATGCTTCACAAAGAGGTTTCATGATGTGGTCTTTGAAGCGGATCAAACCTCGTGCGATGTCCACCCGAGTACAATGAATTTGTCTCGCCCCCGTGGCCACGAGCCTGAAACCAAGGTTCCGAGTTGCCATCGACATTGCGCTTGGCGAGTTTGGGTACCCGCCAGGTCTGCAGCTATTCTTAGCGCCCCCCCTGTGAAACTACTTGAGTTGCTGGGAAAAGGGAGCACAAAAAATTCTTTGATCGTCGATCTTCGAGGTGTGGCGGGAGATTTGCCGTGGCCCGTGTGTAGTTGCGTGGGCACGTCAACATGGAGACCATTTGTAGCTCAGTCGGCAAGAGTGAAAAAAAGAGTGCTTACCAGGATGAGTCTGATTGTAACAGCTTGGCTGGTACTGCCACTAGAGCTTGATGGTAATGATTTGGTAAATGATTGGAAGGGTTATGCGATGCACATTACGTAAAGTAGTGATAACTGGGGAGGTACTCAAATCGGATCACTTCTTAAGGCTTCCAAGCTCAATTTCCTGGTCCTCCTTATCAGCCGCCACGTACTACTAGCGCCGGCAGAAGTACGGTATTTGGTCAAATTCTTGCTCAGCTCCCAAAAAAAAAAGGTCCTTTGGAATATGGTGACACTTCGCAATCTGGCGTCGGCGCAATCAACGTTGACACAAACAGTCATTGATGATCGACGAGGTGTGTTTCACCGGACACGCGAGAACGACGCCTCACCATGTTTCATAGATTACCCCTACTTCCAATGGTTCTCGATGGGGTCGGAAACCGAAGCATTCAACCCTCGCGTCTTGGCCACGATCTTCATTTTCGCCGTTTCTCTCTCGGGTGAGGCGTACGGTACATATCCATCCAGTCACTGACGTCGTCATGCCAGCCGTCTCGTTCCCAACTCTCTCTAAACGTATCTCATATCTCCGCATACCCAGGATTATATTTTTCATCGGGAAGCACTTCGGAACAGGTTTGTTGCCATCAACAACGCTTGTCCAACCATCTGGCTGACGGATAACAATTCAACTAGGCGTCATCCTGTCCACAGCATTTGTACACTTGCTACAGGATTCGTTCGAGGCCCTTAGAAGCCCTCTGGTGCGGGCTCGCTGGAATGTGGGCGATCATGCTGGGCTCATCGTGTTCGTGTTTTCATCCATTTTACACATAAGCGTAGTACTCACGATACCACTAGATTGTGTTCCATGTTGGCTATATTTATTGTAGAATGTAGGTCTTCTCTTTGCTTCACTCTCCTTCATCTGACGGACGTGTAGATGTATCGACCTCTTATGTCCATCGGCTGCATTCATATAGTTCGCCACCTTCATCCACCGCGACGACCCCAAGAAACGAACCCACTATAGATATAGAACACGCACCCCTTTCCAAATTTACCGATGCGCAATCGTCAAATTCAGAGGAAACCCCTCTCGTACGGACAGCAGATTCTCTGATTAATCATCCTCATGGCCAAGATGCGTCATACGGTACCATTCCCTATTGTGCTTCTTCGCATGATATTGCGAGTGGCGATGCTTCAACATATTTCGAGGGTCACCACAGACACGAATCCCGAAGTTCACACAAGTCCCATCACGAACGCAGTCGGCCCACGGCCATGTATGGCCCACCGGAATCTACGCAGGTGCAATCGAGCTTGCTTGGTCACCACCACCATGCTGCACACGGCGCCGATATACATGAACATCATCATTCCCATCACCACCACCATCTTGATGGAGGAGACGATGTCAAAATAGGCAAGAAGAGGCAGATCGTTGGGATTCTTGTAAGGCACCTGGACCTGTCGACCCTACTCGTACTGACGAGTTACTCCAAGGTATTACAATTAGGCATCATGATTCATTCGCTAGTCATTGGTTTGACCCTGTCGATAACGTCAGGTCCAGACTTCGGTGCGTTATTGTCGATTTTCGTTCCCGTTGTCCGCTGAACCTCCGTTTGTGTAGCAACCCTTTTGACCGCCTTGATATTCCACCAGCTCTTTGAAGGCCTTTCGTTGGGCATCAGAATAGCGACTCTACCTTCGCCTCAGGAGTCGGAATTCAAACACTTGAGCATGCTAAAACCCACCCTAGCATGTCTCTTCGCCATCACCACACCCGCCGGCATCCTCCTCGGAATACTCATATTTGCACACAACGACGATATGGGTATGCTTCCGACTATCCTTGCGTCGTGTCAGGCTAACGAGTTCCACCCTCTCAGCGCATCTGCGTCTCACCCAAGGCATCATGTCCGCCGTTTCGGCAGGCATGCTTACATATGCCGCATGCGTCGAGATGCTCGCTGGCGATTTCGTGATGGATCCAAACTTGTGGCAGAGCGGTGTATGGAAACAGGCGCTTGCGTTGTTCAGTTTGGCAGCTGGCGTCACCGCTATGGCACTAGTGGGTTCCTAGTTACCCGCGGATCGTTGTTGCGTTGTGCATTGGCTTTGGGACGTATCCTTGTACAGTAGTGTTTGATCTTGATTGCTGGTGTCTTGTTGGTTCACACAAGTGTCGCGCGTGGTACGTGGGGACCAAGCCAGGCTCCGCATTGGATAACGACGAGGTGATGATTACAAACGCGCAGTGATTATCGTATCCACAGGAGAAGGAAACACATAGATGAGAGTCCAATGGAACAAACGTCGGTTTAGATAGACCTGTAAGCAGGGGCCGCTCGTCTCCCAAACAAGTCGAGCAAATCGTGACGCTCATCCTCTGATAGTACACGAGAAAATAAAAGCCAAGAAACAACACCAAAGAGAAAGACGTAGAGGCAAACGACAAGGCGCATCACACATCGGACGCGCCGTTGGCGTCAATCTGTACGCGTCACGTCGCGCACACGCTGCGAGCAAGCGGCGGATCCAGCGGACAAGGTCTCCGAGGACGCCGAGGTGCGGGGCTTCTTATGTTTCGTGGGGCCTTGAGGCGGGTGGACCTCTCCCCGCTTGACAGGAGTCGGTGTCGTGGGCGTCTTCAGAGTCTGGGGTTCGATCGGAGGCGCGCTCTCCTTCTCGCGCGTGTCCGTGGCCGATGGCACATCCTCGTCTTCGTCGCTAGATCGAGTGCGCTTCTTGCCTCTTCCCGCAGAGGGAGAAGGGGGCGTCGAAACTGGGGTAGTGAAGGTGTCATGCTTGGGGCTCGATAAAGGCTGCGAATCTTGGGAGGACGAGGACGAGGACATGCCGGTAGGAAGGGAGGGAGGCTTGGTTCTGAAGAGATGATCAGTCGCTAGAATGCGCCCGAACGCGTCTGTTTGCATGGCTGTTGACAGCTGGTGCTGCCTGGCGATGATGTCGCTGGGACCGCGAGGAGGGAGAGAAGGTGACGGCTGAGACCGATCAGGCCAGCGAGGGACGGGTGGGATGGTTCGAGGACGAAGTAGCTCGGGACCACGGCCATGAACACGATAGATTTCATGCCAATCAATGTCTTCAAGCGGACCTCTGAAAGCGCCTTCTCGACGCAACGTCTTGGTCTCCTCGAGGGTGATAATGATGTCGTCTTTCCCGTCACGAATGACCGACTGGTAGCTAGGACTATTCGGGGGATGGATTGTGATGGTTCGCGGGCCGCCAGGGAATGAAATAACAGCCATCCTGGGCGGCGCAGGCTGTAAGACGGGATATGTTTCTGGGACAAAGCAAGGGGGCAGCGTGGTGAAGAGGCTCTCTGTCGCGCCTTCCGCAGCAGTGAGAACCTTGAGATTCTCCTCGCGCTGCTGTTCTACTAGCAAGTTACACGCCTCGGTGCGTGCCATGATCTGACTAGTTTCCTCCTTGAGAGCCTCGGCTCGGGATTGAAACTCGGCGAGCCGCGACTCGCACGTAGCGACCTTCTCCTGAAGCGTCCCAGTTTCCAGGAGTAGCTTGCTAGAGGAAGAACATCAGCTGATGCGGAGCCAGAATGACAAAAATAACACACGCGACGTCGTTGAAATGCGTAGGTCCATCGAGTAGCCGCGTGCGGTTGAGCTCAGCTATGGCGGCTTCGACTTCGGTCAGAGCAGTATCAATGTTGGCGATCCGCCCAGTCTGCATGCCCTCCCTGATAGTTTGGAAGAGCGAAAGCGCGATGGCATCCATGAGTGCGTTCGCGTTAGGGTGATGAGTAGATGAGAATGCGTATGAGGTTTTGGTATGGGGGTGAAAGATGAGAGTGTAGTATGTAGTTCACGAAATTCGATGGCGGGCCTGTGGAGCAACAATGGTGAATCCTTATATCCATCGCAAACGACCCGTGATGCTTTGGCCCGCAGCTGTGTCAAAGCGAGGGAGATGGGCACGCTTGGACATGCCGGGATGGCTTGCTGTGGCAACGGCGCTCGCTTGGGTGGGTTCCCCTCCATCTCACCTCGGAAACATTGGCCCGTATTTGGGATGGATCCAAGCCTCAAGGGCTACGGAGAGGTCCGTGCATGGCGCATTGGCGGGTACGGGCCGTCAACGTATGGCAGGTGCCGAGTCGTTGACCTTGCTTTGACCGTTACTCGGATCCAAGCGAAAACGACTAAACTCGTTGACCGATACAGCGCTTGTGCCCTAACGGGGTGCGGTACGGGTCAGAGTGTATCCAAGCAGGTTCAAGGCCGGGAGGGTAACAATTGAATTTTGACACTCACGATAAAACCTCTTGCCGAACAAAACATGTACAACATTTTCCTTGGTCGGATTGGCAGCTAATGGCGGTCATATCAGGTCTTCTTGTTCTCGGACTGCACACACCTCGTTATGTATGAAGACATCACTCCTGGCACTTTACCGTTGACTTTGCAGGTTCAGAGTTAAAACATTGCTCTTGTTGGGAGGCAGCACGACGTCGGAATCTTGGTCAAGCCGTTCCTTCGTCGATCGACCGTCAGCAGACTGGTCCATCAAAGCCAACAATTCTGATTTGGACATAGACTGTGCTGCACGAAATGCAAGTAACAAGACATGTCTTAATGCGCGACCCCGGTCTTGTACGAGGTTTATAGTTTTTATGCATTCATCTCACCCGACGTCCTTGATCCCAAACCTTCAGGTGTCCTTTCAATCATCCTCGCTGTAACTGTGTGAGTGAGGTAAGAAGATCGTCGAAATCCGGACGCCATTTTCTGTTATATTAGTGAGGAGGAGGACACGAGTATGGGTGCATCGACGTACCCCGGCAATTCCATCATCATGGCAGCAGCAGTCATGATCCAGGTCGCTGGTGTCATCACGTCGAGTTCGCCATCCAAGTCTCGTATGTTACTAGGCCTTGAACTGGACAATTCGTCGAAGTTGTCGTGCTTCGTGCACGGATTCACGTTGGCCATGGCAATTTCGGTGTTGGTGAGTGTTCTGGTGCACTTCAACTTGGGAATTGTATGGGACTCGTGGTGGTTATAAACCGCCAAGCAGCCTTTGCGGCATTTTGTGTGGAGTGGCACGTTCCACCAACAACCTATTGTATATTCAAAGGGCTATTGTAAGAATGTTTCTCAGACAACGTTTCATCTAGTGACATTAGAGGTTCAAATCGTCGAACTTGAGAATCTGGGAGTATGAACTTGGCGCATGTCTCCGCTTTGTTTTCAGCCTCAGAAGCACTGTCATCGGCTGAGCTCAAAACTCTGTCGAGATGGAAATTTGCTTTGTGCTTTTGGGTGGTAAGCGAGCTGACATGGCAATACTATCGGCGGAACGGAGACGTGCAACTAATGGATCAGAAATTCGAGTATATACCTCGCTGCCCACTTGCATGATTAAACATGATCATCCGCATATCCTCGAGCAATGCCACTACGACCCTGTTCTAGTATACTGGGCGTATCCTCGCCAACTCTTGCCTCCAAACCTCGGAAAGATCGAGACTGAAGGTATTGCGCTGTCAAACAATGCATGCGAGATCAGAACAAAGCGTGCTTGCTTTTTTGCGCCACACCACGCACCTGCGGCACTTTCCGCCAGTACCGTCATTGTCCCATCTTGGTTCCGCAGAACCAGGGCGCCCGGAGACGACGTGTTGTCGTCAGAGGGTTCGGGGGCTGTGGGTAGACGGCGTTAAAGACCATGTTCATCCAGTGCATTGGTATCTTACCACCGAACCGCCTAGCGTGGCGGTACTTTCCGGTAACGAGCGAGAAGGTTGGTTGATCCGGATCTCGGTCTTCCACCTCGTTTGAAGTGTCATCGCGAGCTTTTCAAAGAGTCAGAGTCAATGCGTGTGATCAGTAGGGAAAGAATACCAACAGTGATATTCAGCAAGCAGTTTATCGAAATCTAGCACATAGCGGCCACTCCATGTACCCTCAGCTTGGAGGGCGACTTCCAATTCATACGGCGTGACAATGGGTCGATAAAATTCCTGCATGGCAACTTGTGGACAAGGAGATGTGATCGTTTGACCGATAAACGTACTTTGGAGTCAATGACGCTGTTCTCCGGACAGGCCGCTAACACGAAGCATTCAATCTCCATAAAGTTGCCCAGCTTTGCAGGGTTCAATTTGCCGACGCTGATCGTGTAGCTTTTCTTCTGTGCTTTGGCAAGAATCTTGCGGAGATGAGATATAAGAGGTAGATAAGATGCTATCAAACGATCGTCAAGAACAGGCGATAGTGCGATGCAAGTACTCACCAACGCCGAGCGTGCCGACAAGGATGCCGAATACGTCTGCATCGCGTGCTTTCTGAACGGCAGCAAAACGGCGCATTAGCAGTCTGTTCGTTCGCTCCGACTCTAGTCTCGTGGACTTGGTGATCGGATTGTACGAATATATCTGTAAGACATGATCGTGAGTTAGTACCAAATTCACCCATCCCGACTCACCTGACTTGAGGAGTGCGTCATCAGCAAATTTGTGAGTCCGATACTTTCTTCGCCGACATGTATGATGATTTCATCGCTGTCAGACAAGGTAGATGCGTTTGATTCATTCGAGGGTTTTGTAGGATGTGGTGCCGGTGCTGGTTCCACGCGGGTCGGTATCTCGTCATACAAGATGGGTAGCCCAGTTTTATCCCGAAGCCCAGTTACAACATCCCCTACAAGTTTATCGTACATATCTTCGAGTCACAGATTTTGAGACTCACCCGCTCGGTAGGTGTATGCGACATCGTGTCGAACAAGAACATGTTTGGATGGGCTTCCAGGTACGCTAGCGAGAATGTTGGCGAGTTTCTGGACGCAATCGTCGACATCGATCGGTTTACGACCAAAGATGTAGATGACGGGTAGTCTAGACGTTCTGTTCCAATCTCGTCAGCGTTGAATCGCGCAAGGGCTGTGATAGAGTCCTACTTGCTCATGCACGCATGACCATAGTGAACCATCAAATCGGCATTGACGTGCTGGGCAGCGACCTCGTCGACGCAGCAACTACAATGTCACACATGATTTGAATACGGTGAAGCGAATCGCAAGATCGGACATATCTCACTTGCCGTACGACGTGTCTGCCAACACGTACAACTCGTGTTCTTGGCCAACGCTGCGTTTGAGCAGACGATAGACAGGCACGGCGTCGTGCAAGAGTTCGTCTGGAAACTGAAGCGCTACCTGAGTCGAACTTAGCCGAAAAGTGATGACCTGAAATTTTTTTGGTCCACTGACCCGTTTGTAATGTCCCTCGATGATGACCTCCGCCGTCCGTTCGATCTCGTAAAACTCGGCGACGTTGGCGGATTCTAGGCGCCGCGCAGACACGCCAGCTGTGATGTCGATGGACCGCGCTATCGCCTCCTGGCCCGTGTCAGCAAATGCAGTGGCAGGCGGTTCGGTCTGACTCATGGTCGGTGAATGTCACGTCGAGAACTCCACCTGTTTAGCTAGCTAGGAGCCATCACCATGCAGCTCACGATCTCCTCCGAATTCGTGCGCAACGCCATTTTCACGAATGAAAGCGGTCAAGTATTGTACAAGACGACCCATCCAAACACACTCGTCACGATGGGGTCGACGACGATCCACAAGATCAAGCCCAACGATGACCCTACGGACATGCGCGACCAGTTCGAGGAAATAGGTGGGATCGATTGGCATCTGATAGGATCGTCGACGTTTCGTCTCAACGGTCAGAAGATGCAGTCCAGCGAGTTTTTGCCTTCGCATGGGATATTGGGACGGTTCGTATTCAATGCGTCCAGTTTTTACTTCCAACTCATCGTCTACTATAGAAAGCGCACATTTACTGGGCCGGATGGTCTTTCGTACAGGTGGGACATGGTGTTCGAAGCGGTAGTGGTGGGTACCCCTTTCACACTGGCAGTCGTTTTGGTGCCAACTACAACTTGGACACAGCTGTCACGAGATGACGAGTCGCGAACCGAGCTCGCTCGATACCATCGAGGCACGTTAGGGATAATTGGTCCCAGACGAAAACCACGACTCGACATCGATCCAAACCTGCAACATATGCTCGACTTGGTCGTGCTCACCTTTGTGTACGTGGAGAAAGTTCGTATGGATATGGATAGAGAAAGCCTAGACGTGTGACGTAGATTGAGCTGTGGATTCATGCTTCATTTCTGCAGACATACCAAGATCCAAGCTGAAGCGCTGATGGGTTGTACTTTGATTGTAGGTGCATACACCGTGAATGAAACAAGATTCAGAACACTAGTATGTCTCATGCGATACCCTCAATCACGAGGTCGCAGAGACTCGGCACCGGATATCAATCTGGACCAACAGGATATCGGTAGCAACGTATCTCCGGCAGGCTGACACCTGGTAATCTCTGCGAGTCAGCCGCCCCATGGTATCCACGATTTATCAGTTTCTGCTCTCTTTCTCCTCCCCTTCGCCGCACAGTCCCCCCTTGAGAGATGCGGTTGTTTCCTGACCCGCTCACATGCAGTACGGGACGTGTTCTTCCTTGCTCGAATGTCCCCAAAGCTCTCATTCGTTCGGACATCTGGTTTCCCGACGGGAACATCGTCCTTGTCACCGGATCAGCGGCATTCAAGGTGCACCGAGGCCAGCTTGAACGACATTCCGAGGTATTCAAGGATATGTTCCTGGTGGGACGCGCCGGCATCAAACCCTCGAGGCAAGATACATCCGCCTCCGACAAGGAACCCGTGAACGAGGAGGGGAACAAAATGGTGGACAGCTGTCCGACGGTGGACATTTATGACTGTCCTTCAGATGTCCATCACCTATTGGTGGCCCTTTATGACGGATTGTAGGTATTCCGCCCGCCTTTGAACCTCTTCTTACCCTGACTCGCCCCTCTACAGCTACTTTCCCAAGCCGCACGCGCGCGATTTTTCGACCTTCTCCAGCGTTCTCCGTCTGTCCACGAAATACTTTATCGAGCACCTGCGCATCCAATGCCTCGCGCGGCTCATCCACGACTGGCCGACCACGCTGGCAGACTGGGACAGACGCGAAGCGAGAGCGACGGACGCCGAAGGCCGCTACGCACCGCGCGAAGCCTACGCCCACCCCGTCCTCGCGATCAACCTCGCCCTCGAGCTTGGTCTCCCCGAAGTCCTCCCCAGTGCGTTCTACGATCTGTCGCGCTACGGCCCAAGCAGGATCGTCGCCGGCGCGCGCGCGCCTCCACCCGTGTTTGCAGCTCCCGATCCGTGCGCTGCTGCTGCGGTGCGCTCGGCCCAGGGGTCGCAGGGCAAGGGCGGCCGCATGATCCATCTCTCGCATGACAGTCTGATACGGACGCTTCGAGGACGGGAGCTCGCGCAGCTGTACATCTCGACATTCCTCGCGCGCGCGCTCGAGCACCGGCCGTCGGCTGCCTGTCTCTACGCTACGCGGGCTGCTTCGGCCGCGTCGACCTCGTCATCAACCTCTTCATCGCCACCATCGCCGTCATCGCCCTCTTCGTCCACATCCCCGTCCATGTCGACGTCGTCCGCCTGGACGACAGCGTCCAGATCCGCCGCCCAGTGCACCGAATCATTCTACTTTATCCATCTGAACGTGCTCCGGAGTGTCGGCGGGATCGCGTGCGGGCGGGACGCGGACCCGCTGTTCACGCTCGTGCAGGCGGCGGAGATGGTCGAGCGCAAGGACTTTTCGAACGGGGTGCAGACGTGCGGACTGGATATGTGCAGGGCGTGCAAGCGGGAGTGGAGAGGAGAGGTCGGGCGTGCGAGGGAGGAGGTGTGGGCGTTGATTCCGGTGTGGTTTGGGCTTCGGGACGGGGGTGCGGTGGAGCATGCGACGGGGTTGGGAGAGGAGATGGACCGGGAGTTTGGGGAGGGGGAGGGGGAGATGCTCGAGGATGGGGATGTGGATGAGATTGACATGGACGAGGTGGAAGAGTGATTCATGATCGAGAAGCTTTTGCGTTGACTGCTATCCCTTTAGTACGTATATTTCATGTATATCTGGTTGTTTCAGCTGTATCTAGTCATTGCTTTCAAGTCAAAGTTGCACATTGCCAGTAGATACAAGGAGACGCGTGGAGGGACATAGATAACGAGACAGAAAAACAAAGGAATCGGATGCCGGGTACCAACCAGTTCACTCCTCCCCGATTTTTGGTGCTAGATAGTATTTTATGACTCCTTGTCCAAACTTGTATGATACCTGGAAGAACGAGACAAGATGAATAAAGGCTCGGTCGACGGTCGACCAACGGGTACTTACGAGAAGGGGGACTTCGTTACTCATCATAAGCTGTACTGTGCTTGAAAGCGTTGAACTCTTGGAAAAGTTGACCAGGTATTTCAGACTGAATGTCAGCGAGACGTGTTGATTCATCTCAATGTATACGCCGCCGTCTGAGGGCACTTCTTCCGACTTTTTGGCCTTTTTGGATGGTTGACCGTTCTGCAAATGGATGAGGAATCAAAGGGAAGACATAAGAAGTAGGTCACCTTTGACGGAGCCTTCTTCCTCTTCTTGTTTTTCCTCTTCCGTTCGTCTTCGTCTTCTTCGTCGTCTTCCTGCTCCTCCTCGCCTTCGTCATCTGACTTGGCTTTGAATTCTCCTTCGTCGTCATCGCCGTTCATTTCAACGTCGTCATCCTTTTCCTCCTTCTTAACCTTTTCCTTCTTTATTTTCTTTTTCTTCGGTTTCTCGTCCTCATCGTCGTCGTCGTCCTCTTCTGCCTTGACGTCGTCATCGTCCTTGCCATAGTGTTCATACTTTTCTCTCGCAGCTTCGGTCTGCTTGAGCAATATGTTACCATTGGCTGCCTCGCCGTCGCTCGCGAACCGTACGCCTTCCTTGGAGACCTCGATACGCACGGATTCGCCGAGGAGAGAGAGGTCTCGGACTATGCGACTGAATTCGGAAGAGGGCATTGTGACCCGTGCGTCGTAGTCTGTGTCAGGGATGCCCAGGTTTTCTGAATCGATATCCATGAGTTTCATGTCGTATTCAGCGATTCTGTCGGAATCTGGGGAGGGGTCAGCGGGCAAAGCGGCGAGAAAGCGGACAAATACTCTTTGCTTCGTAGACGAGGTTCAGTACGTCGACGTCGTCGGTAGCTTTGATTGTGCATATATCGTCATCTTTGGCGCACTTGAGCACTTTTGTAAGGGAGTTTAGGTTGACACCAAGAGGCATTGGACGGTCACAGCGGTATTTTTTGAAACCGGATGCCTCGAGGTTCACGGCGACAAGGGCGACGTGGGAGTTGTCCATTGCTTGGAGATTCTTTGTTTATAGACCTCAATTTTAAATAGGATACGTTCAGGGTGAATACGTACGATTCCCTCTTCGTTGCACTCGAAATTGGCATCTGTGACGAGCTCCTTGACGGCTAAACAAAGGCATGGTCAGCATGACGACTTGCATGTGTACGACGAGGTGCGCACAGTCGAGCAAGCGCTTCAAAAGGGCTGCTTCTTCTAGCTTTGCCTCGAGCATGATTGTGGGATGAGACAAGGAGAGGGACGCGACGCGTTGAAGGTCCTTTTTTGAAGCGGAGCTTGGTCGCGAACTGTCACACAAGTGATGTCACGCGTAACGTGACGAGAGTACTATTACGGTCGTTGTCGTGGACGACGAGCGCGACAGACGACGACGATGAAGACGACAGGGAGAACGACGGCGACGACGAGCGCGGTCGCTCGCGGTGGTACCCTGGTAGTCGACTTCAAGTCTGGTTCTGAATGGCTCTGCTCGGCAAAAGCCGTATCCGCTTTTGCCTTGACTCAGTTTGTTTCATGAACTCCATAGTGCTACAAGTTGTCTAGACAAGTTTCCTCCTTCCTCATTCCCCGGCTGGCTTTCCGGTTCTCATTTCTTGACCACCATCATGCAGTCTCAGCTCATCACAACCGACAGAGGAAGGCTGCGCATGGAAAAGCTCAGACAGCTCGAGCTCGAGCAGCTCCAGTGGGAGCAAGAAGCGCTCGTCATGCCAGAGGTACGTCCACCAACGACTACCCGGCTAATTGGATTCACCCGGTTTCCAACAGGACCTCGACCGCGCGCTCCTTCTCTCCTTCGAGTCCGTCAAAACCGAATTCAGCGACCTCGACGGACTCTCCTGGTCACGCTACCCAGTCCCCCTCGTGACCAACCCTTGGGTATGTCCATCCACCACACGCCACTCCCGGCGCCACTCACAGTCCACACCACAGGCCCTCGAGGAGCCGACACCGAAACTCACCAGCACAGAAATAGAGACACCACCTGACTCGTACGACGCACGCACCCCCGTCCATTCCCCGACGTTCTCTACCTTCCCTCACCACCATTCTCCGCGACGTCCATCAAAGCCCCCTTTGTCTCCCCGTAGCGTAGAGGACACCATTCGTGTATCCCGTCTCGCCCAATCTTCCCGAAGCCCTCTGCAGCCCGCAAACCAGTTCTTCCCACCCCAATGCCACAAGGATCATTCACTGGCCCACGCAACCTGCGCCATCTCTCGTTCGCACGCTCCCGCAAACATGGTCTTGACATGCCACGCTCTGCGCCACTCGACCTATGGGCGCTGAATCTTCTATGCTTTCACCGCTAAGTCGGCGATGGCAAGATAGAATAATACGACGACAAGACAACTAATTAAACTCTCTTTATTCAATCGATCGCTCATGAATCGCTCGCAATGGAACAAGTTTCAAGACGTACAGATTACATCCCGCTCCCCTTATTGCTTCTTTGATGGGATCTAGTGATCTTGGATGACTTTTTGTGTATTTCTACTTGGACCGTGTTGTTGTATCTGTACTTGAAGGAAGCAAAATAACAAGCTACATATAGTTTATCGAAATCGGGACCAACACTGGCAAACAAGCTGACCCCTTGTATAACGTACAACGTCCGTACATAGCAACAACTCGAGGCTTTCCCTCCAACACGAAACACCAACATTCCGCGACGACGACGACGGCGGCGACGGCGAAGAGCCTTGTTCGTTCACATCGACCGGCGCGACGAGCTCATCGTCGCTCTTCATGGCTGCCCAGTTGTTAGGTGTGTTCCCATCTGCTCGCGTGTATAGACCCAATCTAACGAATTCGTTCTCCCTGCCTCCCTCGACGTGTTCGACGCCCTCAAAGGACCCGCAGCCCCCTCAGAGAATTGGGACGACGACTTCGAGTTCGGCCACAGCAACTCCAACAGTCCAAAACCAAAATTTACCTCCGGGAAGTTCGGACCCACGATCAGCGTTCCCCTCGAACCTCGTCTATCCGTCGCTTCTTCCCATTTCTCAGAGGACTGGGACGCAGACGATGGCAGCAGGCGGCCTTCTCCAAAGGCGATGGCGACAAGTCGCCGAACAACAGGTATCAGCAGCAGGCTCGATAACTGGGCCGAGCCTGGTCCGTCGACGCCAACCAAACACGGGAGTTCGCGGGTTCAGGCAGAGAACTGGGACGATGATTTCGAGGACAAGGCCGACTCTCCCCCTGCTCGACGTCATCATGCTTACCGCGCCTCTCATCACACGCTTCAGAACCACCATAGCCACCAGCTTCGAACCCGCCATTCATATCACACCCCGCCACGTCCAAGACCTCGTGGCGAACCGGAAAACTGGGACGACGACTTTGACGACCCAATGGACCCGTCAAGCTCTACATCCCCCACCAAAACTGACAATGACAACACCCCTATCATGAAGCGCACGCGACGGGAGGCATATGTCGATTCTTCGGACGAGGAGGACGACGTCGATTTGGGCTTCTCAGAGGACAAGGAAGAGGATAAGACTGTCACTGCACGTTCGCGAACGGCACCCATGCCCCGTGGTAGCGCTTCAAGTTCCCATTTACATACGAGCTCCCTCCAGTCTCCACCCCCTGTACCTGCTCTTCCTCTTGCCTTTTCCCCTTCCCCTATCGAACCTTTTCCCCGTTCCCCTACCGTTTCTGTGTTTTCAATACCAACGACGTCGGGTCGCAATTCGATCGGACACTTCAATTCCACCTCGCACCTCGTCCTTTCAGGCGCCTCTTCGCTCGCTGTGATCCCTCCCTCTCCGCCACCGCGTGAACGGCGGCGTCTCCGCAAGAAATCGCGTCCTCCGAATATGGACAACAATGTCTTTGAACTCGTCGAAGAACAGCATGATTCGTCGTCTCCGCCCCTACCACCTTCAACGCCTGAAAGGGCGTCTTCTCCACCTCCGGTGCCGATGATGCCCTCTTCCTCGATAGAGGCTACCCCTGCAAGCGGAGGATCCAAAACACCGCTCTTGTCGCGCATCGGTTCCGTCAAGAAATGGGGCGTGAGGAGGAAAAGAACCAGCACCGGGCCTGCAGAGGTGACGATGCAAGAGTTTGGCGCGTCGAGCGGAGGCCTCGTAGAAGAAGATGGCACACCCCGGCCTCCGAGCTCTCTCGAACAAGTACAGACGCCTTCCAACCGGAACCGTAACTCCAACAACGCCGGTGGAACGCGCTCTGGCTGGTTTTTTCGTTCTGGCGGCGCCCATTATGGGACCGGGTCTCCGCCGCCGGGGCACGCTGAACTCAAACATGAGAAAAGCCTAGATCAAGTATGGTTGAGACCTGGGGTGGGGGGTGCGAGCGGGGGAATCGGACAGATGCCTACGACACCAAGCAAGAAATTGTCGAAGCGGAAAGCGAGTGGTGTGCCACTCGAGTTCACGAGTAGTGGGGAGCACACGGGCGACGGCTCATCTTCCACCTCAGGCAGGATGGGGCTTGGGAAGCCCTCGCTTGGGCCCAACAGGCGGCCAACGTCGATGCAGGTGCCCAGCGGAGCTGCTCTCTCGATTGGAGGCAACAAATTTGCGTCAGTCGGAACAAGGCACGCGTCGTATGGGTCTTCCGTCGGTCGAGCGTCGTCTTCAAGAGTCTTTTCAACGCCTACTCCTACAGAGAGCGCGGAAGATCTTCCACCAATGCCTGCTCTTCCCCCGGAAGGTTCCAGGAGTTTCATGGGCGGCATGCGCAAAATTAGCCTAGTGGGCGGGAAAAAACACAAAAAAAAGAAGTCTTCCATCGACATTACTCAGATTCCTCCCATCGCTGCTACTTTGCTTCAGGGCGAAGATCAAGAGCACGATGCAGACGGGGATGCAAAGATGCAGTCGCGATCACAAGCTCGTACACCTGACTTATTACCACCGATCGAGCTGCATCCTCCATCACCACCACGGCCGATCAACGGCGTGTCAACGGCATATTCAATCCCACTATGCATGGATGATGGGATGGAGTCCATGATGCCCTCTTCGAGCGCGCCTGCCTCCACTACCATCGCTCCACTAATCTCCTCGACTTCTCCAGTGACGTCGAGTAAGGCAACGCCGAAAACGCCAGGATCGCCACAGTCGGCATCTCTGGGTCGTACCGCACAAGTTCCTACTTCACCAACTTTGAGCGTATCCGTGCCGAGAAGAAATTCATTGGGTGATCTGAAGATTCCTGCGAGAATCAGTCAGGCGCAGATCGGACTCAAGAGGGACTTGGGGCTAGTTCGAGAGTTTGCGACAAGTGTTGATCGTGAGTGCTTCTTCGTTTTTCCCCCCAAAATGAAGAGGCTGATGTTTGCGCATCTATCTCACAGAGCTGAAAGAGCTACAATTAGTGTACCTTCAACTGCTTGCCGAAGTACAAACCTTGCTCGAGAGTGCACCACCGTCTCGTGCGACGTCGCCCATCATGTTTAGTCTTGTCCGACCGCGTTCTCGGCTACGCTCTCATACTTCCCCACCGGCCACCACTTCTTCAAGTATCCCAAACACATTTGCGGAGTACAAACAAGTTGCAGCCACTCTGCATACCATCACCGTCAAGTATAAAATATCATGGGAATGTGCAGAATTGTTGATCGAACTCGGTGGAGGAGCTCCTCCTCCGTCTTCTCCCCCAGCTTCCGGAACACCATCGAATCTCCTAGCGACGACTCCGGCAATACAAGCCGAACTCGAACGTCGGAAGAACCGCGAGAGGGCGGTGACGCTATCGGGTGAGGAGTCGAAACAAACTCCATTGCCGCTCGTGACCCCCTCCACGTCGTCAACAACGCCTGGTCCTCCTTCCAGCGCATCGTGGCGTGCATCAACTGGGCGACATGATCTCAGTCAACGACAACTCGTTCTTCTCCGAGATATGCTCAACAGCGGCGAACTCCCCCCTGATGACGTCCCCTTGCCCGACGAGATGGTTAACAGGAACTGGCGGTGGGGCGATGCGATGAACAGCACGGTCACGCTTCCCTCGGAAGAGTCTGGATTTCGAGGCGCGGATCAAGAGGAAACCATGAAGAAGAAGCGACGTGGGGGAAGGATGGGCCTGACTGGTCTGCGGGATATGCTGAGAATGCTGAAGCGAAGTCATACGGAGCAGACCATGCGACCCCCCGTCCCTGCTGTCGCCTCGACTGTGTCGCTGAGCACCGATTCCTCACATCATTCACATCATTACCCTCATGGACAGGTAGAGGCGAGCGATGTACACAGAGTACCGAAGGCGAGCACCGGACCCGAACTGGTACGGGCTACGAAGGACACACCGGTCAATTCACCCTATAGCGGACCTCCTTTAAATCACAAATCATCTCCTCGACGACCCTCGCTTGCGTCTATTTTTAGGCTTGGGCAGAAGATTAAGGCTACGGCGTCGTCCTCCACGGGCGAATCGTCGCAAGACAGCCGGAGCGACATACGCAGTGCGAGCAGGGGGAGCAACATGACGGTTGACGAAGACGACTGGGACCGGATAGAGACGGCGATCGACTTGGACGGTGCAGCGCGGTCGTTGGGCATCGAGGGCACCACGACCATCAAAGGACGCAAAAATAAGATGTCACCGTTCCTCTCCGAGCATTCCCATTCCCTTGGGCATCCTGCGGGACCGACGCTAAGACCCGTGACGCCGCGCCGTGGTCAAGACACGACCCTGCGGATGGAAGTGGAGGCGTCTCCGCGATCGATTCGGCCGATGCGGTCGACGCGGCTGTCCAACGTGGAAGAGGTGGAGGACGGGGAACGGGAGGTGCCGCCAGAGAGCAAGGCTACGAACCGGGTGTCCCTGCTTCGGGTGAGCCCGCATCTCGCGCCTCCAACGGGGCCCACTGGTATGTCGGGTAGCAGTCGAACGGGTTCGGTACGGAGTGCGCCGCCGCAGCCCGTTGACGATCCACACGGGCTTCCCGAAATCAAGTTGTCGATGACGCCCGAGAACATCAAGCCGTTGTTGGAGAATGCCAAGGAGGTGCATGTGCGGTGTCACGAGTGCATTCGGGAGTTGAGGGCCTTGTTGAACGTGATGTCGCCTGTCACCTCGCCTGCATCCGCCGGTTGAGCGCTGCCGTGTGTGTCGCCGTTCCGCATCGCTCTTCCGCGGGGTTGTTGGTTTGTATCATGCTATCCTGAACAAGCTTGCATTGACGTTGACGTTTTTGAACTCGAATTGGATTTGTAGATGCATCTCTCGACGGTATGCCATTTACAAGCTACATCTCTTTCTCCATCTTTCATCTTGCTCGTGACACTTCATACCTTGTCTATTTTTCTTTCTTTCTTTCGTCTCCCTGCATCGTTCTAGTTGGTTTGTTGAACATGACTCTTATCACACAAGGACTCGACTTCTTTTTTTTTTTTCTTTCTTCTATCCCCCCCTTTTTTACTTCAATTATTGGTTTGTCTTTTTCGCCGACGATACATAGTACGGATTTTATGCATATAACGTGTGTAACTCACGACTGACGATATATACATAATGTGAAGTTGATGAACATAAACTGTGTCTGCCCTTGTTCGTTCCGTGATCTCTCTTATTGGTCCCCATGTACCCTACCTAGGATTCCTTCTTAGTCACGATATCTCACTTGTCCCTCGAGTATATAAAGGTCTGGTCTTGCCATGTATTTTCCCCAGCTTTGGAATAGTCATTCATACTGTGGTTTCATGGTTCTTTTTGAGTCACTGCCGCGCATTGCCTGATACAATTTGCCGAAACTGTCTCGATCGACTGCCAAGCTTGGTGTTCGACCGATAACCTAACAGCTGATAGGCACACATCATTGTGCCATTTCGCACGCACTGCCCATACAGCAATGCGATAGCATATAGTATGTAGAGCAAGTTCCTGCCTCTTTCCTACCACCACTGCAGGAGGAACTTCACTGGCAGGTCGTCACGACTCGTGCGTTTTCTTATCTATATCCAACGATTTGGACAGTCACGTTAATGCTGTTGTTCCACAGATCTAGA